>OVAX01002286.1:0-29474 GCA_900406405.1 Lepidium africanum
AGGAGCATCAAACCATACGTAGAAGACCTATTACCACAATTTGAATTAGTAGTTGCTGTTTAATATATATAGGCATATATATATATATACATACATACTTATATATATATATATATATGTTTATGAGATTGGCTGGCAGTTATGTTCCTACTTTATCCTTATATTTTTCATGTGGGACAGGCACTCCCCACTTCAGATCCCTTGTAATGCATCTCTGTCTAAGCCCATCCCTAAGCCATGCATTTGTCGTTTGAATAGCATTTTGACTCCAAGATCCAGCAACAGATGTCTTGTTAATATACTCTTCCAACATATCTTTCAGCAAAGGAAGCTCAATAAACAGGTGGTCTGTGTCGCGAATCTGGGGTGTGGTTCGACAAACCTGTTTAAGAAAAAAGAGATTGGTACTTATAATAACAGACTATAGTCCTAAGCAAAGCACAGAAACAGTGAATTGGTATGTACTGTAAACATCTGCGAGCCAAGTATACACATTAGGAAGAAAAACAAACCATGCGGAACATCCAAAATCAGCTAGCCATTACCAGTCATATACATTTAATACATATGTACTGTCACAGTCACAGGGCACTAAACTGCATGATTCTTGCACGATAACTGTCTTCACTTATTACTAATGCAACTGCACCTTGTAATTCAACATTAAAGTTAACTAGATATATTTACGATAGAAAGTATCTCACACCCAAGTCATTTTCTATAATTAGCAGGAGAAAAGGCATACCAGCTATTTGCGAACAAGAATTTCTACTGGCCAGGAGAAGCAGTATAAAACCACACAATTACAATCCCTTAAAGAGATGATGGCAATGTAGGAGAGAAGCATAGTATACCTTGCACTTTGGATCTTTAAGTTCAGTAGGATTCAGGAGCTTTCCACATTTTTCGCACTGATCTCCACGAGCTGAATCATAATTACATCCTTCAAACGGACAGGAACCCTCGACAAGTCGGTCAGCTAAGAACCTCTTGCATGTATCGCAATAAAGCTGAAGACACAATGAGCCACAAAGACTTATTAAAAAACTCATGAACTGAGTAGTGTAGATCCTTTACTTATTAAGAACAAATGCTCTTGCGATCATATAAGGCTAACTGGCATTTGAGAATAAGCATTCACCTGCTGCATGGTGTTCTCTGAAAGCCACTTATTTTCCCACAACTTCTTAAAAATTGCTTGGCACACTTCTGTCTGCTGTGGAGTTGAAGTTCTCCCAAACTTGTCAAAACTTATATCAAACCAGTCATAAACTTCTTTATGAATGGCATGGTACCTATATGCACCCAAGAAAAAAACACAGTAACATTAGAAATGATTATGTAAATAGATCCACCAAAGTTCTTGAGCAAAGATCTCTGAAAGGTTCTATCAAATCCATTCCTGAAAATCTGTGAAAACTTGTGTATATTCCTCTCGCTTAAGAGGAACAAAGATATACAATCAATTTTAAATTTCATAGACCATCAGCACAGAACAGAAAAAATCTATATACTTTTAGTCAGCAGATGATAACAAATGAAAACATAAAGTCATGCAACAACTCAAGAACAAAAAAATTGGGAAATTAAAATACATTACTTGTCACAGATTTCCTTGGGAGTACAATTCTCCTCAACAGCTTTGGTCTCAGTTGCAGTCCCATATTCATCAGTCCCACATATATATATCGCATTATAGTCACGGAGACGACAGTATCTAGCATATACATCAGCACTAAGAACACCTATAAGAAAACACACCAACAGTTACATAAACCCAGCAAGAAACCTTGAAACAGCCATCCTTGCAGGCAGAACAAGCTATCCATACTAAAAAAAAAAAACAAAACACAATATTGCCTGTAATCTGAGCCACTATGAATCCAGTGTCAAATTTTCTGGTAAAAGGATCCAGATAAATGTAAATTTGAGAGAGAGGGAGGATTTAAATTACATCCAATGATATTTCCGAGATGAGGAACATTGTTGACGTAAGGCAAAGCACTGGTGATCAGTATATTTCTCTTTCCAGGAATTGGCAACTTGGAGCCCTCGCTCTTGCCGTCGTCTTCCATGTCGAAGCAAGACAATCAAAAGCCAAGAAAATCAGAAGCCAAGATCTGAGTTTTTAGCGGAAAAGAGGCTGCGTCCTGGGTTCTGGATCCTTCAGGTAATCAGTGTTCTGGCCCAAATTTCTCCTCAATGAGAAAATCACAATATTGACTAATCTAGTGTCAAATTTTCTGGTAAAATGATAGCCTGGACTATCTATAACAAAGGAGAAGAACGATTAGAGGGAGAATAGAGTAGAGGAAGAAGAAGAAGAAGAAGAAAGAAATCGGGAGAAGGTAGGTAGACGAGAGAGAAGAAGAGAGTTTGCCTTAGCCGCTGTAGTTAGGGTTCAGGGCCTAACAATTGTAATAAAACGACATCGTTTGACTCACACGTACAAAAAAGAGACCACTTCCACATCGGGTTTGATTGGTAAAGCATAGAGCATAAGCATTAAGGGGCATAAGCATTAGACTTGGAAAGCTGTGAGCTCATATAATTATATGATTGGAATAGCATTGAGCATTTTATATCAAAATTACAAAAATAGACATAAACATATGTTTGTCACTATATGAATCTTTGTTGGTTAGTGGAGAATAATCTGAGTTTTAACATTAGAAATTAGTTGAGGTTCATTATGCTATATATTCTTCAGAGTTCAGATGCTTGCGGCTTTATCATTTAGTGTTTATTTTATGCTTTTAGAGTAACCAAGTGAATTGCAGAAGCAAAGAAGCTTTCGTATCAAACCAAATCTATTTTTTCCTGTTTTTATATTTTCCTTTAAACAAAACTTTCTCTTCTTCATCTTGACTTCCAGCTTTAAAACTCATATTGTTTCTAGTAACATTAGATCTCCATCTTCTTCTCTTTGAAAGTGTTCAGGGTTAAAAGATTTAAAGGAAACAAAATCACAGAGAAAAAAAACAAAGTCTAATTAGACTAAAGGCAATAGTAACAAATTTATTTGAACTAATTAACTAATATCGAGCTGCCCAAATACTTTCAGCAATATTGTTCCGAATCCCAGACATATACGCATCTCATGTAGGTTCATAACGAGTACTTTCTGCTTCATATCCGTCATTTGAATTAAAGAGATTCAATGTGTGTTCTTCCATCCTTTCGTACTCTTCAAAATCAATATCAATAATAGTTGATGCACGTATAAAATTGTGAAGAGCCATGGTTGCTACAACAATCTTGCATTGAGTTTGAAGATCATAACGTGCCTCATTTTTAAGAATTCGCCACTTTGCCTTCCACACACCAAAATTACGTTCAATGATTGAATGTAACAACGAATGTTGTTTGTTAAATATCTCGCTTGCACAATTAGGTGGCCTTTAACTCCACTGATGTGGATGATATCTTGTTTTTTGATATGGAGCTAGGTGCCCCTTCCTATTGGGATATCCAGAATCAACAAGATAAAATTTACCATCATGAGGTTTCGGAAAGAACATGTCTTCTTGTGCACAATACGTGAGAACTTTTGAATCATGTGCCAACATATGCATATATAAACTTGATATCAAAGTTGCAAATAGCAAGAACGTTCATCGATGGAAACTGTTTTCTCACATTCCAATATCTCTCTTTTTGATCACTTCTAACTCGAACCGGCACACGTGTCGCATCAAGAGCTCCAATGCAGCCACTAAAGAAAGGCCAGTATCTTTTATCGGCTGATAACGGATTATTAATTTGTTGACACTCTTCATGCTGATGCTTTAGAATATCATTTGATAGAAGGAGAACAACATCTAATACTTCCATAAATTTCCTGTTAACTATTTCTTGATTGCGTTGAAAGTTTTTAGCAATTTGTCTTTGACCTCATCATGTCCTAGTATTTCTAAAAACATCGCCACAACCTCTTCTACTGTGCATTCGTGTGACCCTTTAAGGTTATAATCCTTCTGCAAAGTATCACATAACCTTCGATATGTTTCTTGATTCATTCATAAGGTTTCATAGCATTCTCTACCGGAACCATTAATCATTTGCATTGTATGACGTATTCCACGACCTCGATCCATTCGTATCAATTGTCTATCACAATATGGATCTTGTTGTTCACTCTCGACCATTAAGCGAACTACATCAACCATATTTCGATTACAAATCATTGCTATCTCCTGCAATATTAATAAATTGTAACTAGTTCTCACATATACATTATATAATATGCCAACATTGAATTGCATGTAACTTTAATCATGATCCTCACATTAATTTGGACCAAATATTTAAAAAGAAAGCATCTAGTTAACCACATTAATCAATTGATCATGTAAAAGAGAGCAAAGCATGTGTCAACTCATTAAAACCAATATGCCAATTTATTAAGAATAATATGACAACTTCTAAAACAATGAAATAACGTAAAATCTCCTACTCAAATAATTCGACTAGAAATTCTAATAATCCAAACACTTAAAATCTCTAACTCCCGTAATTTAACCAATAATTCAAAATACCGCAATCATCCTAAAAACTGCGATAGCTTTGTTCTTCTTTTTAGTAACCCTTTCTAAATACTTAATCTTTTTGTTGTTCTGTTGGTAAGCTCATAAATATCTGACGACGATTCTCGCTTTCAGCAAAAAGTTCAAGGGCTGCCCAATATAACTCGCCATCATGATCTCTTGTAGACAACTTATGCAGTTCTTCAGTGCATACATCACAACTGAATGGGTTCAAATACTCAAATGTTTTCCTTCCTGCTTTTGTACATTAGGGATGTGTGTTCAAGGATATATGGTGAGGGGATCAACGTTTGTCGCTATTGTCAAGCCTTGAACGTGTGCTCGTCAGGATGTGTGTTCGTTTGGCACTTAGTGAGAGGAGTAACGTTCGTCCCTATGCTTACTTTGAGCGTGTGTTCGCTGGCTTTCACGTTGGTGCTTAGTGAGAGGATTGACGCTCGTCACTGTGTCAAGCCTTGAATGTGTGTTCACCGGTGCTTAGTGAGATGATTGACACTCGTCACTGTGTCAAGCCTTGAACGTGTGTTCGTCAGCACTTAGTGAGAGGATTGATGCTCGTCACTGTGTTAAGCCTAAACGTGTGTTCGTTTGGCATTTAGTGAGAGGATTGACGCTCGTCACTGTGTCAAGCCTTGAACATGTGTTTATTGGCGCTGAGTGAGAGGATTGACGCTCCTCACTATGTTAAGTGTGAACGTGTGTTCGTTTGGCACTTAGTGAGAGAATTGACGCTTGCCACTATGTTAAGCCTGAACGTGTGTTCGTCGGCACTTAGTGAGAGGATTGACGCTCGTCACTGTGTCAAGCCTTGAATGTGTGTTCATTGGCGCTTAGTGAGAGGATTGACACTCGTCACTGTGTCAAGCCTTGAACGTGTGTTCGTCAGCACTTAGTGAGAGGATTGACGCTCATCACTATGTCAAGCCTTGAACGTGTGTTCGTTGGCATTGAGTGAGAGGTTTGACGCTCATCACTGTGTTAAGCCTGAACATGTGTTCGTTTGGCACTTAGTGAGAGGATTGACACTCGTCACTGTGTCAAGCCTTGAACGTGTGTTCGTTGGCTGCTAGTGAGAGGATTGACGCTTGTCACTATATTAAGCCTGAACGTGTGTTCGTTTGGCACTTAGCGAGAGGATTGACGCTCATCACTATGTTTAGCCTGAACGTGTGTTCGTTGGCGCTTAGTGAGAGGATTGACGCTCGTCACTGTGTAAAGCCTGAATGTGTGCGCTTTTGTATGAAATAAAGAGATTGATGCTTGTCGTTTTACGAATTGGTTTTTGCATAAACATTATATTCATGTACATTTCGAAGTATACATTTGCTTGTAGACGTTTTTATCTATTTGGTGTATAATCTACCCTTACTTTTGAACTGGTTTTCCGGGGCTCAGTTTGTTTTTGGTTTTTGGAGATGTTCTGCGGTTTTGCAGTCTGCTACCTATTCTGGAGGTAGAGTCGTCTTTATGTATGTTGTTGAACGGATATTTCATCCGACTGAACTATTGTCCGTTATGTGATCTGATTGTCGTTGGATGGAGCTTGGTTCGTGTTGTCGATGAGCGTTAGGATTTTACTCGTAGTATTTTAGATGGTCGAACTGACGCCACATCCTCCTCCTTGACATCAGTTTACGGATTCTGAGGAGTTTGGCGGGAGTATGTCGTCATTCTTTTTGATATGCGAAGGTAACTTCGTTTGTTATCGCATTGAGGTTAATCTCGGGCTGCAGCGTTTGTCTCCTTCTCAAAGGTACATATGTCACTGCTTGCTTTTGCTCTATTTTCGTAACGATGTTCGTCATTCTTGGTGTTGATAGATCTCTTCTCTGGTGCTTTTGATCTTGAAACGAGTTAACACTCATTTTTTATGGGCTTGTTATCCATACCCACGACCACCACTGTCACCAGAACTAGAAGTTGCTGCAGGCAAGCTTGATTCCCAACTTGCGTTCGTCGACCCGTTGGGTCTCCTGCGTTTATTCGGTGATGTGGCCAGAAAATCCCGCGTTGGAGCCATGCACTGGCCGAGTTTGTTCCCTTTGTGGTCGTCGTGTCTTGTGTAAATAGGGGTTCATTTGTTGTGGCGTTCGTCGTGTGCTTTGCAAAAGTCTTAGTACTTTGTTAGTAGCGACATTTTTGTACTTATCTTTCTGAGGATCTGCTCAAGATTCTCCCTACGGCGGTGGTATGGAGTTGTCATCTGATCCCAATTTCGGGTATCTCCATTTTGATCGTCGCGCTTCCTTGTTTGTTTGAAAGGCCTGTTTAGATTCTTGTGAGAATCTGAGTTTTTGTAAGAGTTTTGTGGCGTTTTCAGATAATATTCTTGGTGATGTTTGAGCAATTGCCACACTCTCTCCTTTTATAAGCTTTTTGGGAAACCCTGTTTTTCAAAACTTCTTTTGCATGCTCTCCACGTGTATTCACGCGATTTTCAAAGATTTTGTGGTCCCAAAATTTGTCTGTATGTTTTCCACGTGCCTCTAGATGGTTCATAAAACTTTATAATTCCAACATTTCTTTGCACATTTCCCACGTGTCTTCAGTGCAAGGTTTTGCCCGAGGTGGTATATACACTTTTTTGGCGGCTTATGTATGCGCCATTGTTCTTTTTGGCGGCTTGTTCTTGCATTGTTTGTTTATAACTGGTTGCGCAGTTGCTGACGGACACTTGTTGATCAAGGTCATAGCTCTTTGTTGTCTGAGCCTCACGGCTTATTATTGCAAGCTTAGAGAGTTTTTAACTTTTTGTTGTGTTAAAGCTAGCCGTATTCTATGAGCGTACGTTATGTGCGAAGATCATGTCTTTAGTGAGTCCGAGACTCGTGCGCCATGTATGTATATATATATATATATATATATTTTTAAAGTCGGCTGCTCCATGTTCGGCTGCCTACGTACCCTCAAGAATGGGATCAAGCCATTCGTAGTTCATAGGTATGTGTACATACAAACTAGTTTTTTTTTTATATTTGGTTGCGGCACGATTTGACCTAATAGTAGTAACGTCTTAGGTTGACCGCGTTCTAGCTTTGTGGGATTGCCATTCCGTCCATTTTCAGGAGTTCGTAAACTCCCGGTTTGACGACTTTTGAAACTATATATGGGCTTCCCAGTTTGCCCCGAGTTTTCCCGTGTTGGGCTCCATTGTGTTTTCGTGGACTTTGCGCAGCACGAGGTCTCCTTCTATGAAATGATGTCCTCGTACTTTAGCGTTGTAATACTTTGCTACCTGTTGTTGGTAATTTTGTAATTTTAGGAGGGCATGATCTTGTTGTTCCTCATATTAGTCTAAGGAATCTTTTATCATGGCATTGTTTATTTGTTGGTATTGAGGGAGCTCTGTTCTTTGCAAAGTTGTGACGTTTGCCTCTGTTGGCGCAAGGGCCTCCATTTCAAGGGATAATGCGAATTGGGTTTTCCCGGTCGTGCTCCGAGGAGTTGTTCTCTATGACCACAATACTCCATTTAGTTCATCAGCCCACTTACCTTTTTTGTCATCCAGGCTCCGAGGAGTTGTTCTCTTGTATTTTGCTGTACGAGTCCACATCCACCCATTTGGTGAAATAATTGGTTAGTACTAACACGAAACGTTTGTTGCGTGACAGCGGGAATGGTACCATTATATCCATCAGCCACTTCATAAATGGATATGGTATTGTGGCAGATGCGAGGAATTCGGCCGGTGAATGGGTTAATGGGGCGTAGTGTAAGCATGCATCACACTTAGCTGTAAATTTCACGTAATCGGTGTTCGTGGTTGGCCAAAAGTAGCCGAGCTTTCGGACCTTGCGTGCTAGCAACCGTGCTCCGGAGTGATTCCCTCCTGCTCCGACATGGACTTCTTGCATTACTCTTAGCGTCTCCTTTCCATAGATGCATGTAAGAAGGGTTCCATCGATGCTTCTTCTTAGCAGATGTTCTTCATACAGCACGTAGTGTGTGCTTCAGACCTTTAATCATCGTGCCACCCATCGATCTTGTGGCACGGTTCCGTCGGCTTGTATAGTTTAATGTCAATATGCCAGTCAACCGGGTCTTTCTCGAAAAGGTTTTCATCGGGTGGCTCATCTTCGTGCTCATCGAGTTTCGTGACTGTAAGACAGTGTCCTTTGTCAAACTTATGCCCGGGTTTTTGATACTTTCGACGGGAATTACTTTGTCACAGTCTGGGTCAGAAGTCGAGGCTAGTGCCACCAACACATCGGCCTACCTGTTTTCGCCTCATGATATCATGATGAGGTTTAATTCCAAGAAATCTTTCGATAGTTCTTGGACAGTCTTTAAGTAAGCAGTCATCCTTTCGTTCTTTGCGTCGAACTCCCCGTTGAATTGGCTTGCTACGAGTTGTGAGTCGCAATATGCCTGCATTCGTTTTACTCTTATTGATTAGGCCAAACGTAGTTCTGATATAAGTGCTTCATATTCTGCTTCATTGTTATGCCGGGAACATTAGCCTGAACGACTGTTCGATGATGCTCCCCTCAGGTGAAACAAACTAGATTCTTATTCCCGAGCGGTGTGCAGAGGACGATCCGTCTACGTACATCGCCCAACTTCTTTCCTCGTGCTCTTCCTCTTGCAACTCCGGTGCTAGCTCAACTAAGAAGTCTGCAAATACTTGGTATTTCACGCTTGTTCGCGCTTTAAATTCCACGTCGTATTCATTTAGCTCTATTGCCCATTTTGTCAATCTTCCGGATCGATTAGGACTGTGCAGGATTGCTCAAAGGGGGTGGTTTGTTAACACGACGACGGTGTGGGATTGAAAATAGGGTCGCAGTTTCCTTGCAGATGTTACGACTGCCGACGTAAGCTTCTCAGTGGTTGAGTATCTTGTTTCTGCATAAACTAGTGATTTGCTTATTTAGAATACTGGTCTTTGTTCTCCCCAATCCTCCTGAATCAAGACTCCACTAATGGCGGCGTTTGTTACTGATATGTAGAGGTAGAGTGTTTCTCTGTTTTCTGGTTTCGGTAAGATCGGGGGAGTCGAGAGGTATCTTTTTAGTTTTGCAAAAGCTACCTCGCAATTCTCGTCCCATTCGAACTTCTTGTTATTGCGCAATTGTTTGTAGAATGGAAGGCACCGGTCGGTCGATCGCGAGATAAACCTGTTTAATGGTGCAATCCTTCCGTTGAGCCTCCGAACTTCACGCTTGTTTTTAGGCGAGGGAAGTTCGGCAATAACTTTGATTTGTTTTGGGTTAGCCTCAATTCCTTTTTTGGTGATAATATACCCAAGGAATTCGCCTGAGTTCACAGCAAAGGTGCATTTTGACGGATTCAGCTTCATTTTGTATTTGTTTAGCATTTTGAAGCATGTTTCGAGATCTTTGAGATGATTCTCGGCTTTTTCAGATTTGACAAGCATGTCGTTGATGTAAACTTCCATGGTTCGGCTTATTTGATATTTGAACATTTTGTTGACCAATCTTTGATACGTTGCTCCCACATTTTAAAGTCCGAATGACATCACACGATAGTAGTACGTTCCTCATTCCATGATAAATGATGTTTTCTCTTGGTCGTTAGGATGCATATGTATTTGGCTACATTCGAAAAATACGTCCATAAAGGATAGGAGTTCTTTGCCGGATGTTGCTTCCACTATCTGATCGATTCGGGGTAACGGGAACCTATCTTTTGGACACGCTTTGTTTAAGTCCATGAAATCCATGCATATCCTCCATTTTTCGTTCTTCTTTTTTACCACTATCGGGTTTTAGAGCCATTCAGGGTAGCAGACTTCAACGATCGAACCAGCCTTGATAAGGCGTTCACTTCCTTGTTTACGTCGTTCGTGCGCTCAGGCCTAACTTTCTTTTTTTCTGCCTAAATGTCTTGAAGGTCGGGTCTACGTTCAACTCGTGACTAATTGTTTCGGTACTTTTTCCAGGCATGTCTGCTGTCGTCCATGCGAAGGTTGAAGTGTTTCTTTGCAAGAATCTGATTAGCTCCTTTTGGAGGTTTGGCGGCAGTTCAGCGCCTATCGCCACGCACCTAGCATTTTCACTGGGGTCAACATTGATTTGCTCAGTCTTATCTTTTTTGTTGGTTATGTTTCCTAAGTCATTGGCGTCTTCTTGCTTGCCCTCAGGATTCGCAATAAGTACTTCCTTTGTACCTTAGCTTTTGTTCTGCTATGAAGCACGTTTCTGGCCATTTGCTGGATTCCTCGTACCGTACATATCCTGCCGTTAGTTGGGAACTTTAGGCACTGGTGGTATCTTAATGGCACTACTTTCATTGTGTATATCTACGGGGTTCCTAATATCACATTGTATATTGCCAGTTTGTCTATGACGAGGAATTTGACCCATGTTGTTGTTCCACCAAGGAAGACTGGTATTTTCACTATTCCTAGCGTCATCGTGGTGTCTCCATCGAATCCTGTCAATGGGCAGACAAAATGTTTCATTTCGACTCCCTTCAGGTCCATGTGTTCTAGTGTTTCTTTAAAGATCAAGCCTACAGAGCTTCCGGTATCGACTAACACTCGTGACACCTAGCAGTTAGAAATTCTTATTTCTATGATGAGCGGGTCGTTGTGTGGTGTGGCGACGCCTACCATGTCCTCCCTTGTGAAGCATATGTCTTGTGTTGGTACCCATTTGGTTTGCATGTTCTCGTTGGGTTGGCTTTGATGATTCCATATCGCTTCTGCTTTTTGTTCATGAGTTTCGATAGATCGTACGGAGTCATTGCATTCGATTAGTCCTCCCACTATCATGTTTACTCATTTTCTACGGTGGAGTTGTGGAGTCCTTTTCGCTACAATTAGGTGAGTCGTTATGTTTCTTGGCTATGCTGCCGTTCTCCTTGTTGGTTGGTTCATCTGTTTTGCGTTCTCTTTTGGGATAATCCGTCCTTAGTCCGCCCTTCTCTGGGTTCTCCCTCTAGTACCGTTCGACGAGCATTTGTTGCAGCTGCCTGCATTGTGAGGTTGAGTGTCTGGTTCGCTTGTGGAACTTGCAGTATGCTTGCTTGTCTAGAACATCCTTTTGGGTGCTTTGATTCCATTGGGGACTTGGGTCCTTTTGGCTTGTGCTACGAGAGGGTGAATCGACGTAGAATGTGTTCGTCTTCTTGCCCTTGCTGTTAATGTTGGCTTGTTGACGGGATTCTTGGACTTTGTTCCCTTCCCATACATGGGTGTTCCTGGTTTCTGGTTGTATGAAGAATTGTGTCTTCTGATCTTTGACCTCAGCGAACCTCGTTACATGGTGTAGGGCGTCTTCTAGCGTTCGGGGAATATTTATGTGTTGGTCATCCTTCAGGCTTGTGTTCTCACGTAGCCCGTTCTGGAGTGCGGGGATTGCTATGTCGTCCGACACCATCACTTGTGACACTATTCCTTGAAGTGCTCCATGTATGACCGTAACGTCTCTCCGGGGACTTGAAATATCGAATATAGGTCCGCGCTTGTCACTGCTTGTTGGATATATATGGAGTAGTGTTTTAGGAAAGCTTTGGACAACTGTTCGAAACTGTCAATGGAATGAGGTTCCAATTTTGTGAACCATACTAGCACGTCTCCGGTCAAGCTTTCTACGATCATTTGACAGTATCCAGCGTCGTATTCTTCTAGTGTGTATTGTGCCCTCGTCATCGCTACTCCAAAGGCGGTAAAGAACCTGTTCGGATCTGATCTCCCGTCATACATTGGGCACTTTATCTTGATATTATGCTGGACCTTGATGCTTAATAGCTTCCTCGTGAATGGCTTATTTTGCTCTGTCGTCAGCATACGATCAATCTCCGGAGTCGAGCTTGTCGCGTTATGAAGTCGTGATGACATTCTATCGATTTCCTCCTTCATCGCCCATATAGTTGCAACTTGACTCTCCTGCTGTCTGAGCGTGTGTGGTGAGAGTTGTATCGGATCTGCTTGCAGCACTGGGTACTCGAGGTTTTTTGCCTTTTCGCATCGTGCGTTCGCGTTTGCTCCCTCCGCGCATCGATCGACTACTGGCTGAAACGAGCGCCTGAGTTCGGCGACTCTACTGGTTGCCTTTTCTGATGGGGGCCTCCTTTGTGTTTGTCGAGTTGGTTCGAACGCATGCTTCCTCCCAGGCTATCATTTTTCATTGAAATTCTTCCAACTTTTCGCTCGTGTTCCTATTTGCTTCCTTTTCCTTTTTGAGGATGGCTTGGAGGAGTTGAGGTACATCCAACGGTTCATCACGTTGATCCGGCGATTTTGCTTGTATTAGTAAGGTGTCATGTTCCTGCTGTCGAATGTGATTGTCCTCGCGTTCGTCAGGTAGCACCGCTTCCTCCAGATGGATTTGTTCGTCAGAGTTGTATCCAACGCGCTATGGTGGTTCGTCACTTTCTATTATTCTAGTGGTCTCGTCCATTGCCATCACGATCTCTTGCGTCAGAGAATTCTTTTGTTCCCCACAGACAACGCCAATTGTTTGTACTGGTGTTAGCACAACAAGTTATTCGTTCGATACGTGTTCGTCGGTCAAATTTTGTCTTAGAGATTTTGAGTGGTTGGGTCAAGAATTCCCGTAACAAGATCTTTAATTGCAATTTTCGAGTGTGTGCTCGTAAAGTGGTTGTGCCGTGTTCGGCTGCATACGTACCCATGAAGATGGGATCAAGCCGGTCGTAGTTCTATTATGTTCGTTTTTATGGATGTTAATTTTGGTTTGAGAAGACGACTTGTTTTTAAGTTTAAGTCCTCTTGAATACTTTTGTTCTTCAAGTGTTATTGGATGTTATTGGGTGTTCTCCAATGTTCTTCTATATTCCCTTGAATTTTCAAGTGTACTTCAGCAGGTTCAAGCACAGAGCCAACCTCTCTTCTCCTTCTCATTTGGTTCCTTTTTATAGACACACTTGGTTGGGTTGGACACATGTAGTGGAATACATGTGTCTTTCCTGGTGTACATGTGTCTGTCTACATGCATCATAGGTGTCTGCTCTTGGAGAACACGCGTCGCCATGCATGTATGTTTAGGTCGGACGCGTGTTTCCCGTTAGAACCTTGACACGTGTTTTACTGTGAGAACATGTGGTCTTCTTTTTTCTTTCTGGGCTTTACTGCCATAGTAGGCCGAACTTTGGGCTTGCGATTTGGGACATAGAATGTAAATAGGCCCTGCCTAGTTGGGTATCTACAATTTCCACGTTCTTGTGTCTACATTTATAGAACAAAAATCAGTTAAGTTGTATATGAACATTATTCTACACATCTCTGCATCTACAATCAATAAAAAGGGGCAAAATAAAAGAAAATTTAGCAATGTTGAGAGCTCTAACTTGCAAGGGACACATCGGTAAGTAAGTACAATCATTAACTCAATCTCCAATATAATATGCAGCTTAGCACGTGAGAAGCAAAAAAATTAAGCATATATGACTACTTTAAGCTAACGAAATGTTGCCCTGATATTGATAAACTGCAAAAGAAAAAGGGAAAAAACACATTTTTCATCACTCAAGTTAACGCCACTTATCTGAAAAAAAAAAACACAAAATCGATCCAATATAATTGAATTTATATTAAATAAAAAAATAAACTTACCATAAGAAATTTTTGAGTCTCAAAATTCATGGGCCGCGAGTTATGTGTTGCAATTCATATCCTATTTCGATCATTTCTTCGATTTTTATAGTTTGTTGCAGAGACTTTCTTTGTTCTGTCAAGGCTCCAGTACATACAAAACTCCTTATATCGATCAACATTGCTTCCACAAAGCAAGATTCTTCAAGTATGTATCTGATATTGTTTCATGAAACTTAGCACGAACTTCATTCGTCAAGTGTACGTCCCAATTATACTCTTGCTGGAAACAAATATAGTTTATTCCCAAAAATTATATATGACATAGAAAAATTCAAAATACATGTACTTACTGCAAATGTTCTGAACCATTTTTCCTTTGGCTCTAGCGGGATATGATTATTCGTTGGATATGCAAACGGAAGTTGCATCTTCATCATTGTTAATATGGACCATGTAATTTTTTTTTTCACGACGAAACTTAAAAGATAAATAAATTAAATTAAATTAGTGAGATAACATAAGAAATGTTAAATTATTGACATAAAATAATTTAAAATTTTGTTTACCAAGTCGCTCCACATTCGTTAATATAGCCTTATAATAACTAAAATCAAAAATAGCTAAATGAGACAACACAAGTAAGATCAAAATAAAAAACCAAAAAATAAAAATCAGCATCATGTAAGATGATCAAGTCAAAACCAAACTATCCTATAAACCTATAAGAAAATTATCAGTTAGATCAAAATCTTGAAACAATTGTGAATAACAAAAGAAGACAAGGCTTAGACTCAAACAAGACTAGACTTGAATTGGTATTTAGGCTTAAATTACTATAATTTAAAGTTTAAAATTAAACACGCAAAATCAAGTAAACTAATCTTGCCTCTAATCTTTTGTGCGCCAAAACAATCTACATATCCACCATAAACTACGTTTAGAAAGAAGCTCTAAGAAATATGAAATAATAATAAAAACCATATATGTCTTCAATAATTCCAAATTGACAATCACCAGAAGAAAAGTATAAACTTAAAAGAAGAAGAAGAAAAAAACATGAACTTCTTCACAGCATGTATAAGCATAGCAGAAACATCACGATTTTACAACCTTTTAATAATTTTCAAGTGCAATGGCGGAAACAAGAACATGGAACAATCCACATTTTTTCCAAAACGTAAAATTGGCTAAAAATCTCAATTCAAGCTCTTAGAACACCTTAGAAACATATATACACAGACAACTTCCATGAGTAAGAAACCAAATAAATTTCCAGAAACAACAAACGAAAACCCTAAGGTAACCATTAAATCCCAATTGCTCAAATCTACACAAACGCACAAAATTATATTTTATTGGTAGTAAAATCGTGTTCCTTAAACCCATAATTTGGCTACTAAATTAAACACTAAAAACATCAATCACTCACAAAATCCATCACCAAAGTATGAATCTCAACCTAAACTAACACCAACTCAATCAAAATCACCAAAAAAGAAGAGAGAAATCAACACACATGTTTTGTAGGAGAGAACACAAGAACGGCGGTGGCAGGGCAATTGGAGACCGTCGACTATGATGAACGGCCGCGGATCGGTGATGGAACAAAATTTCAACAAAAGTTACCAACACATGTTTTTTTTTTTTTTTAAAGTATAGAATTGTATATTATATTAGATCTAAATAATGTAAAACACATTTCAATAATTGAAAACACTTATTACCAAGACAACATTTTAACATTCCTTAACACTTGCAACTTGGTTTTATAACTTTGAGCATGTTTGACAATAGTTCTCTTGTCATCTCATTTGAAGTTATTATATGTTATATATAAATGAATGTACGGTACTGACTTTTTTTTGATATTGAATATTACACCAAAAAAAACTAAAGAGATCTAAGTTTGATAATGAGTTAGGATAGTTGGGTCATGTAAATAGTTTTAAAATTCTGGATAGGAAAGTAAACAACCAAAATTTATTTTTTTAATCGTTTAATTTAAATAAATTTTTCTCAATTTGTATGGAGAGTACGTGGGACAATTTTCTTTCCAAGTAAGAGTGTTTGAAACAAGAAATCCTTCACTAAGGATTTTTGGAATCACGTGAATACCATATCAGTAATATCAGAAACTTGCATTTCATGTATCTAACTAGTCTTTGTTCAAATTTTGGTCCGGCCTAGAATCAAATCGGATTTCTATGAGACCGCCGCAATGCGCTAGTTAGGTTTACCAGCTAAAGAGCTTCTTCTCTTTTTAAGCCTCTAGAATTCGTCTTTCTCCTTTGTCTCTGATTCTATGGGGGGAAGAGCCGAGAATGACACTTTGGTTACTTTTAAATCTCCTATATTTCTTTTTATCTACATACCCATTTTCTTTTAATGAAATAAGATCAGACTAAAATACTCTTTTTCATTTAAATTAGGAAAAATATTCAAATGAAAAATTTTGTACGAACGACTGACGAATTTCATCATTGTGGCCACCGTCTCTGCCACCACCACCATTTCAGCCACCACTATCATCACCGTTACCACCACCGTTGCGATTGCCACAACCACTGTCGTTGCTACCACCTCATCATTTAGTTTCAAATAAACAGATACCGATTTTGGAGTAGTTTTGTTCAGATTTTGGTAATAACTTCTTTTATTGTTTCTAAGGTTTTAAGTGTTTATTGTTGATTTCTCGGTTAATGTAATAAAGACAACTGAATTTGTAATTATAGCAAAATAGCTGGTAAATCTAAGAGCTTTTTCTCCAATTTGTTTACACTTGTATTAATGGCTTTGATTTCACTAAGAAGTGTTAAAGTGGTGGTAGCTTCACCATTAATTGCCCAGTAACAAACATGACACTTGGGAAAATAGAATAGACAAAAAAACCAATTGGTTTGTTATTATTCTATAGTTGGTTCACTTTAGAAGACTCGTGCACTCTTTAGAGAAACATTATCTAAAAGTAGTCATACATTGTCTAGAAGACTCTGCCGCTTGTTTCTCGGTAGGACCAATCTAATTCCATTAAACCAAAATCAATTAACCAGTTATTTAATTAATTTATTTAACATGATTCAATTAATTTCAATATTTAGCTTGATTTCATTTGTATTAGTTTCAAAATTATGAATTTGTTTTGCAAGTAGTAATACTATATGTAAAGAAAGAAATTACAATAATACTATATATTATGTTGTTCTAGAACAATCTACACATATTCCTCATACTTTTTAAGGTGACTTTGTAAATAATAGCCATCTTAGTGCTTTGAAGTTATGTACATCTAAATTTTTAGAACTAAATGCATAGAACACTAAGAATTGTATGTTAATCGACTAAAATTAATAGTATATCTAAAAAACAAATTTGAAGGATATGTAATACCAATTTAAATGGAAAACAGTCAAAATATAACTCTTTGAGATTCTTGTAAAACTATTGACTATAGTATAATTCTTTGTAAATTTAAAACACAAGCTCAATTATTTTTTTGGGCCCACACCCATTTAACTTTTATTCTTTTTCTTCGTTTGGTCTCACACTCCACACCCTCCATTGAATTGCTTGGATCCATCGAAACCATCAACATCCGTTCTGCTTAACATGGGACATATGTTTCCACCTTCACCATTGTTGTTGCAGTTTACTGAACTTGTATTCCCATTGGGTGATGATGATACATAGAACATCTTATCCATGGAGGAGTCGACTTTTTAGTTTGTTTCATCTGTTTGCATGGAGGTTGTAGTAAGCTCGTTTAGAGTGGTCACTGTTATAGTTAGCTCTGTTACAGTGGTCATCATTATCTTCAAACCCATACTTCTTAGTGTTTATCATTATCTCTGTTACGCCGCCGAGATTCCAGAAATGATAGAAGATTACTCACCAGAGAATCTAATTTCAAAGACTGAGAAATTTCTCTCTCTGTACGTCTTCAATAGCGTACGAGAACCATTGAAGCAGTGAAAGCTTGCGAATCACTTTCTCCACTTACGTACGAGAATCCATATGTTAATTGATTCGAGGTCCTGTTTTTCACAGGATCATCATTATCAAAGCTTATTCTGTTATTATAATCTTATGGGTATTTTGTTAAAGTCCCGAGAGACTATAGACAGTTATATCTTCTTCAGAAATGATCAAACATAGATTGCTCCGGTAACAACGCATTAAACAGCTGCTCCGTCGGGTCCAAAACAGAAAATACAAATGGTTGTATCTTTTTCGACAATGATCTTCAGGGGATGTCTCAATGATCAATGCTTCGATTTAAAAAGCATAAATACTCAAACCTCTAAAACACTAGATTTTTCTTTTGCAGTCACAAATACTCAAACCTCTAAAGCACTAGATTTTCTTCAAACAAATAAAGAGCCATCGTTGATTCAAAGACAATTACTTATGCCTTCTTCTCACTTGAAATCAACTTCTTCTCCACATAATCTTGCGATTATTCTTTCTCCACCAAATTCTTTGCATTCTCCACCTCCACCTACTGTAACTGAACCATAACCACAAAGAATGGACACTCGTTTACAGAAAGGTATTCGCAAGCCTAAACATATCATTTCTTTGAATGTCACAGAAAATTTATCTTCCTAAGCAAGCTTTAATGGATCTTAATTGGAATCTTTCAATGAAAGATGAGACTAAGCAAGCCCTTGTTTCGTGTTTCGATTGGACTTATACGAACGAGAAGTGAAGAAGCTCAAATAAAGACTGTTTCCAAAAACGTCAAATCATCAATTATATGGAGAAACCAATTATATCACCAAATCTAAACTATGAATTGATTCCACATAAATTTTGAAGACCCAACGATTCAAATATTTTTAATGTTTGAGTTTTCAAAAAGTATGAGAAAATAAAATATTATATCCAATTAAATAGGAAAAGTTGGTTGAAACCAAGTACATTCGACTAGGCTAAGAAAGGGTGGCTAAAACCCACGTTTAGGATGTAAATTGTCAATTTCACTAAGGGTAACATAGATAATAGACCATTTTCCAGATATTTTTAATTAAAAATTAAATTATGTTTTTAAAATGCTCTTTTGAGATTACATTTATTTTATTTTTTAACTCGTAATTATATTAATGATAAGGCCAAAGGCCAGGACATAAGGTCCATTACAAAAGGATGAAATAGACCTACATAAATCAACTGTGCTTGAAATTGAGCCCAACTAAAATACTTAAACGAAAATAGTTAAGACCTTAACAATGCTTAAACTCACTAATCTCCAATGGATTTGTTCGAGCAGGATTTAGCACAAGGGTTCTAAATCATGATCAAATCTCTTGTAAAGGGAAACAAATAAGAATTCTTATTATTAAGGAGACAAAAAGAATATAGCAAAGAGTTGTGTTTATTCCTTAATATAATGTGTATGAGTTGTGTGTGTAATTCACCATGTCCTCTCTTTGGAGGTAGTCTCCCCTATTTATAGATGAATAGAGGAGGTTTAGACCTCGATTACAATCTAATATTTCTTTTTCGTAATAGGAAGATTAACATTATCTCTAAAAGATATTTCTAGATTCTTGGAAATATTCCATATTTGAGAATATGGAAAATTTCTTATCTTCTTGATTTGCCTTAACAAGTAGACTTTGAGCTGCGGTCCGAGATGAGTTTTGGGCCGAGGGCCGAGATGAGTTTTGGGCCTAAAAATATATACTAACAAATAGGCCTCTTGTTGGTGCAGCCCGAATGTCTTATTAAAAACCTTAGTAGGAAAACTCATTTGGGACAAGAGAAAAAGAGTGCATTTAGAGTACACGCCCATATGCTAGTCTTCTTGAGTACTTCATTGAAGGCATGTTGAAGAGCTTCATTCTTGATTGAGTCACAGGAGCAGCCGAGTTGGATTTATGTCGGGGGGTGAAACCCACCTCCAACAGGCTTCAAGGCTACAAACGACGAAGAAGAGAAAGAAAATCTAGAGCTCTTTCCCATTTGACAAGCTTCACACATCTGGTGGCTCTGTTTATTCACTATGATAGACTGGGATGATATGAGTTGCTGGAGAACTTGAGAGTTGGGATGTCCCAGTCTCGATGCCACACATCCTCAGACGCAGAGAGTTGGTGAGATGCATAGAGAAATTCGACACCTGACCCCTCTAGCACATATAATCCATTACGGTTGTTTCCTAGTTTCAACAAAGAAACAATTTCAATTTGAGATTAACGACAAGGTTCAATTTGCCGAGTCAACGCAAAATTGAAAGTTTTTTCAAAAGTCAACAATAAATCAAATGTTTAATCAACATTTTTTTGTTTTACAATAAGCTTATAGGGTTTTTGTAACCAAGAACTTCTAGATTCCAAATTGTTTTTTTTCTTTTTCCAAAATACGAGTAACGCAAAACTTGAGATTGTGAGAATTTAATAACAACACATAAAGAAAACGATCAACTTTCTTAACAAAAAAAATACATGTTAACAAAATCATAAATATTTTTGACACCAAAAAATTATCATAATAAAATAAAATTTAGATTCATAAATTATCGGGATCATTTTTGTTAGTTTATACTAGTTTTGTACCTGCGCGATGCGCGGGATAATATTCATAAATAAAATTATTTATCTGATTTTAAAACTATTTTAAAAACTATTTATGCGATGCTTAATTTTTACTTAAGTTAGTTATTTGAGAGTCAAGAATTAGATAACCAACTTATAACTATATCAATACGAACACTGATAGTTATATGTTTCTCTTGATTCACTATGTCATCAATCTGATATTCGCACGTGAGTTTCTTCTTATTCACAACACTTGTTACTTTAATCTCTTATTCCCCTGATAAAATCACGATCTAAATTCTTATTCACAATTTATACTCGCACGATTACGCAAAATAATATTTTTAAATAGATTTATTTAACATTTTAAATTAAATAATTTTCAACCAATATATTTAACATCTAAAAATAAATAATTTTCAACAAATATATTTGTTTTTATTTTTCAAAATTAGTTTTGTTGTGCAAGTAAATTGATGTTCAAATTGCAATTTCTTAAACTTATTTATTACATGAATATAAGCATTCATTTTAATTTTAGTTTTCTCGTTTGATTTTTTAATATTCGGTATATGGATAAACACATACAACCTTATTTTTAATGTAATAATGTACAATTTATAGTTCATGTAATTCGTTTACAAATTAAAGTTGTATCTTTCTCAAATAGAACTAAATACATAGTATTTCTATTTTTGTATATAAGTTAGAAAAAAGTAATTAAACATAAAATATGCTTGATTATGTGTATTATTGTTTTAATCTTATTGGTAGTTTGAATTAATGATGATGCTGATGTGTCAGCTCCAGAATCATCCAAAAAGTTGATGTGTCGCACTCTGGAGAGACATAGTCTTCTTTTATAGATATAATTTGTAGCGGATATATTGGTTACATAAACAATTGTAACGTTAAAAACTAAATAAAAGAGTTGACTTTTTTTTCATTTACTTATTTAGTTTTTTTTTTGGGTCAAACTTCAATATTAATATAAGATCACAAAAATGTGATATTGTTTACAAAACATAAACCACAAGTTGATTCTTTGACAAAGCGGACAAGAGCATCAACTTTGTGGTTTAAGAATCTTATGATTACATGAATAAAGAAAGCTCTGAAAACTCTTCAACCTAATGAAATCCTCTAGATATGGTTGGAAACTCGACCACTCGTCTAATAGGGGGAAAATTTTCAAGACGTCTGCATAGTACGTCGCTGATTCGACTTCAATATGATGGAGAGACAAAAGACATTCCATTACCCAAAGCACACCCTCCACTTGTAAATGTAACGCCCAAAGATTCCTCCTAAAACCTCAAACACCCATACAACCTCCTTCTACTGAGTCAGGGAAGCTAATCCATCCAAAGCTTAAACGAGAACATAACTCTTCCACGAGCCATCTAGCATGTGAGTCTGGATTTGAAGTGGAAGGTCGCCATATTCAACCATTCAGATGAAAGGTATAACAATACTGGTTGAGAATCTTTGGGGATCTCACGTCTATTCATTTATTATGTATCTTATAATTTATTAAAAATTTAAAAGCTGTAAAACCCATAATTAAAACATAATAAGTAAACTCAAACTGAATATTATGTTAAATTCAAGTTTAACCAATATTTTTGGCTTGGCAAAAGTGAATAGGGAAAAGAAGAAGCCATGAGGTAATGGGCCTATGTGAAAAAAACGTTGTAGTTTAAAGTGTGAGTGAGGCAAGCCCTCCATTTTGGAATCGCTTATATCTGTTGCTAATATTTTATTATTTTACTTTTAAAGAATAGTTATTTTTTTGGTTCGGAATCAATTAAAAAATAAGACGTTAGCAAAAAGCATCTTTCAGCTGGGACGTGTTAGATGTGATGGCAAGTGCCCCTCCCCCTTCCCAAGCACCGAGAGTTTAACTCCTAAGCTCCAGTGGAAACAGTTTAACCCCGAATGGAGATCATATGGCCCACCATAAATGGAACCCACAACAACAAAAAACAAAAACATCTTTCACATGAAAAATTAATAATAAATCAAATTTTGGGTGTGACTTTGATTCCAATTTGTGTGCTCAACTCACTCCACGTAGTAAAATAGGACAAATATAAAAAAGAATGAGATAGAGATAAAGTGAATATTGTATTAAAATTACACCCATTGCATTCAATTTTTCTTCTTGAAATTAGTTCAATATGTTTGGAGGAATGATGTTTCCGGAGAACATCATATCAGAAAGCTAAAACATAGGATTCTTTAGTTTTACAAAACCTAACGAAAAATTGATTGATCATACAAATTCATAGATGTCTCGTCTGATTTGAATCTAAGGTCAATAGAGATTATGATGGAAATACGTTCATACATGATGATCTCACTTGATTCATGATTCAAAAGCTACATAACAACCTCATCCATGAGGGGCCTTACATGAAACTCGGGCCAACTGGACCTTTTGAGATGCCAAGACGAACTTCCATCCCATGATGGAAGTCTACCGGCTTGAATGTCTCAGATTCACGTGGATCTGCAATGTTAATTGATATCGGATTGAAACAAATACCGTGGTTAGACATTACTTGTTTTCGCCCTAATGGTACTAATAAAAAGGACGAAGAGCGGCGTTGTAGGGAAATGAAGTAAGAAAATACTAACAAGAAGATACTTAAAAGAAAGTTCAGAGCTGCATGATGTTAATACTTTGCTTCTTGTGAACATCAATGTAGTTTCAAAGTATCAACTTTCATTGAGTTGTTTTCTGCTAGCGCTTACTAATATACCATCAAATTTGTGTTCACTGATCTAGAGATGGAAATGTAGTATTAAGACACATCCAATATAAGTAAAAGACAATTACCATTCAAGTAATCCTCAAAACCAAAGTCATCCACAGCTCCAGTGTAGACTTCTAAACCAAGCATTGACGATGGAATTGCTCCGGGAGGTCTCTGAAACCTACATATTCCAGAGTACAACAATCAAATAAGAATTCTCTATAACAAATGTTGTTTTTCAGAGTGCTATAAACAACCAGCAGATCATGCAGCAAACACTGGAGACCCTATTCTCCATGATGTGAACATATATAGTTTCAAGATTTACTTGAGTAGAGACCATGAAGTTGAATACTAGTGAACACAGATTGAAACCCGTTAGACACAATTGCCAATTAAACAAGAATAAGAAACCTTTGAACACCAGTAATGCAAACAAATTATCCTATTGCCAGTAAGAATATGAATCTATGGGACCTATAAGTATGTGTGCCTGACTTCACACCATTCAACTAGCTTCCCAATACACTGATTCACACATAACAATACACATGCACAAACTTTCAAATTACGATATTACAATATCTGAACAGCAACCTGATCTATTCATCTAGATGGTGTTGATCTAATCTAGCAGTGTTCCAGCACCAAGTAGTATTAACTAGATTCAGAGAAATTAGGTCACAGCACTGCAACTACAAAAAGCAGAAACCTTGACAGAATTTGCCTATCCATATCCATCTTCAGTGGAAGTGCAGATCCGTAGGCATGCGCTATGATTGTCCTTTTCATCGCCTCTTTCGATTTCTTTTCCTGAACCCGAAAATAAACAAAGGTAACTGATTAATCAACAGAGATTCAAGATGTATTAAGTAGAAATAAAACCAATTGAGAATTCTAGTAAAATTAAAACACCAATTGCTACTCAAGAATCTCGAATAAAACTCAAAATAGCAAACTTGACAAAAAGTAAAAAACAAATCAGGTGATACAAGAGATTTATTGTGCTAATCAAACACAATTAAGTTCCTTTTCTTAGCTAATTTCCCACTTCTTCTTTTTCTCACTAAAATTTCCCGAGAAACAATCAGATTGAGTCAGTAATCAAAACAGGATCAATCTAACAAAACCACAATCGGGATGATAGCTTACAGATTCGTAAGACGATTCGAGTGGGTGAGATCCGACGATGTCGCTTTTAACGCCGTGGAGACCAAATCTAAGAGCATCACTCTTGAGACCACCGATCTCGTGAGCAATCTTCTTTGGAGAATCCATTTTTACTTGTTCCTTCTTCTGTGTGTTTCGCTCTTGTCTCTCTTCCCCTTGTAGCTTTCCTCTGCGACTTTCTGGGCAAGAAATAAACACAAGGCGATATCTAATTATGGGCTTTTGTGAATAAACTCGAATAAAATGAGGCCCATTACTATTGAATTTGGGCCTATTTTGACTGACTAAAGAAGGCCTTTCTTTATGTAAACTATCCTGTTTCAATAGAAACAAGTCTTTGTTTTGGGGGTTAGAATTTCGTATTTTCATATTTCATTATGTATTTGAAATATATAATTATGATTTATTTTCAAATAATGAAGTTGGACGATGACTTATCAACGCAATTCGTTTTCTCTTCACTTTCCTTTTTTTTTTTTTTGACATTTTTAAAATCAGTAAATTAATGTTATAAGTTAAGATACCCCAAGAGATTGGACATAAGTGATGGTCCAGTCAAGGTCAGAATAATTAAAAATGGTACAACAAAGGCACTTTGAAAAGATATAATGTGAATATTAAAATAAGCTATTTCGGCGAGGTTATTTCATAGGATCTGACAATTGGAATTTAATATAGTAAGATATAAAGTTACTTTCACTTTGAAACAAAATCTTGAAGGTAAATCAGTTTGCAGGCATTTTGTTAATTAAATATTGAAGATTATTCATAGGTCCGTAACTAATTCAGCTAAGTTAAGTCTAGATATTAATGTCAGTACACTAACTGAAAAAAAAAAAAAAAAACGACAAGGCAAGATATTAGTTTCAGTATACTCTTACTTGCTTTGAACAAGAAGTAGAAATGAAAAGAAAAAATAATAACAATAATATTAAGTAAAACCCAAAATTAGAGACTGCCAAAAATTTATTAGTCTCAGTAGAAGTGGTTTTTTACATTGAACAGAATCAAGACTCGAACTATTAGCTGTATACGTTGATGAATGTAATGTTTGTATATAATGTGTTATTTAATTTTAGAAGTTAAATTGCTTGTATTATTCTAATTTTTTTTTTTATGATTAGGAATGTTTCATTTGGTTTCGATATATGTATGATTGATGAATGCTTCTCTATAATAATTTCTAATTATCTGTATATAAATGTGATTTAATTTGGAAACATGTTTTCTTATAATCTCGTATTCTTTTAGTATTTTATTTATGTTTATGTTTAAATTTGATATATTAAAAGAAAATAAACAAGAGATGAAGAATTTTAATTGTTTTGCAGCGGAGATGATTAAGCAACAAACTCCGACCTCAATGTCAAATTTCTCTATCACCAAAATCATGGCAATGTCGGTTCTTCTATATATGTTCAGTCACTTTTAGTTGCATCAATTGAACTTATATTATCTACATAATATATCTTGATTTAATAATGGTAGTTTGAGATTTTTTATTTCACATGATACAATGTAATTTTGTCCAAAAAAATAAAAATCACATGACGTGTTAACATTTATATCGATGTAATTACCACATATTTGTAATCTTCGTAAAAATATAGTTTTGTCTTTTTCTTATTTTTTGACAAACAAATGAATCATTTTGAGTCACCACCATATCCCTACATGTTCCACATAAAACAGGGATTTTTATTTTTAATTTACTTTGCTTCTGTGTTATTTTACAAGTTTTTCATTCATATTTTTTTACTGTCAATTATTCCCATCTAATATATGTTTGGATATACTTTATATTTGTAACACTAATTAAATTTTAAATTTTTATATTTAATGACTTCTTTGGTTATTCTTATCACTTCATGAAGTTAGAAATTTACCGAAACATAAATTCACATAACGATCTACAAAATTATACTATTAGGATTACCTTGTTCAAATAAGTAGTAGAAATTTAGTTAGTATAGATTCATATAGAATCTAAATTTGATGTATATATAAGATGTAAGGACCCCATAGTTTATAAATCGATTTACGATTCCAAGTACTTAGGAGCCGACTACACTTGTAATGCCAACTTACCATACTCGAAACTGAATCGTGCATATAGTTAGAGCCAAACTGTGGCATAAGCCACATAGTGAAAGTATTAGGATAGAGTGGTAATACCAAGACTAGCACATACACATCAGCTTATTTGAAACTTTGTATTTAAAAGTAAATAAACAAGATACAGTTATGTTTACTCAGATTTACACTGAATCAAACTAGATTCAAGACTGACTTCTCCTAAACTACCCAAGCTTCCATAGCACTACAACTTGTAGCTACTGTAACACTCTCTCAGTACACTCACCAAGAACACTTGACTATAAAAACCTTGAACTCTTTATAATCCGTTAGAAAGCTCAACCCTTCTCAGCTGCTTAAGACTCCTCTTATATAGTCTTGACACTTCTAGGGTTTCCCCTTTTCTTCTTTATCAAAAGCCTCCAAAAGCTACTGCACCACCTTCTCTGTGTTGCAGTGTCTAGCGTCCTTCTGCCTCATGCAGAGCCAGTAGAGTTGACCTCTAGCTTCCCTTCTGTTCTGCTACAGTCACTCCACATCCGGTCTGGGTCAGCTCTTGCTTTAAGTCTTCATGCCACTTTGGTTTTTCCATTTTGGTGCAAGTCCTTTGCTGTAATCGATGCAACTCATACAACAAATAGGAAACAACCACCTCAGCTACTCAACGTGTCTGCTCTCTCTCATCTGCCACATCACTTCTTGCTTGAGCTGTGAATGCCACATCAGCTGACAGCAAGGCTTGTCTTTCACATAAGCCATGGTTTAGGACCCTTATATATTAGGATCTCAAATTCTTTAGAGTTAATAGAATTTTGCAGTAAATAGGGTCCAAATATTTTAGAATTTGGTAGTAATTTAAAGTCAAATTTTTTAGACTTTACTGAATTTTTAGAATTAGAGTTCATAATTTATAGATTTTATTGATGTCTTTAGTAAGTAAGACCAAAAATCTCTTTTTTATGTTATTGTTTTTCGGAGTTTTGAGAAATTCGGTGTAAGCAATACTCTTTGATTATACAATCTCATCTCACTTTGCAGGAATTTTTTTTTCTAAAAATAATGTATAAAAATAGTTGTTATTATCACAAAATATACCGAAAGAGAAAAAAAAATTTTAATTTCGAGTAGGGACTTCGATAACGTCGGACCGGTTCTGCGTACAGTACTATTGGGTGCTCCTGAATGTTCAACCTTATATATATGATCATCTTATTTGACTGAACTCTTATTTTGAAGCTGCAAAAGAAAATATACTACAAAGAAAAACTTTCAAAATACATGAGGTTCTCGATGAAAATGAGAGTTATATATATATATGTGTTAAAAAGCAGTTAGGATCATTTGTTCTATCGTATATAATACATAAGTCTCTCTATTTATTACCAATTGGTTTTGAGTTGAAAACTCACTTTATCGTGAAATCAAAGTTCAAAATTGACCCAACAGACATAATGTTTTGTTGTTATATTGAGATGTTAGGTTTCAAACGATTATGCCATCTATATCTCGACATGCTATGTTAGAAAAATTGAGATCATTTTAATCTAATACATATGATACATAAATCATTTCACTCGTTTTGAGTTGGAAACCCATAATTTCTATATCAAAAGTTTTCGACTTTTGTTCAAAAAAATCTGTAAAGAATTCCACGGAAAAATAGACAGATCTTGTAGTAAAAAATTAGACAGATATTGTAGTTCAAATTTAAAGATGATCGAGTGAGAAATGTAGACAGATCTTGTAGCTTTTCGTAAAACATTTTGCGTAACTATTAACATTCAAATCTTTTTCTTAAATAGTACAAAACGTTTCGGTCGAGTTGTACTATATATACAAAGCTGAATAGGGTTTTACAATTTTCCGACTAAATTTTAAATTAAGTTCATATAATTCTAAAATCTAAAGTGACAAAAATTAAATTTCAGTATCAAGTATAAAATTTTATTAATAACATAATAACTAATCTCGCTTATGTTCTATCCGATCAGTCTTAAGCAATAAACAACTTCAATCACTTCAAAACATGGAGTTCGATCTCTTTGATCAGTACCTACTACAATCTAATAAATTCGCTGACAGACGTTTAACCTAAATTATAATTACAAAGCCATAATCGTGCTCAAAAATGTAGGATAAATCCCTTTTCCCAAAAAGCTAATTTTAAAGTTTAAAGCCCGCAGAAAACCCTCGGTTTCAAAAGCATCATTGCAAAATATATCCTCCGAGCAAGAGAATACATATACCAATACATATATCTAAAGTCATGCTAACTTTAATGACTATTATAGGCGACTCAAAATAAAATGCTTCATTTTAATAAAAAAGTAATTTTCTTTGAAACTCATTCGTATTCTCATCCACACTATTTTTTTATATCTTCATTCACTTCATCGTCTGTCTAGTTGTTTATCACTGTTTTCTAAATATTTATCAAAAATTTATGACTTTTTGAAATATTCGAATAAAATAATTTCTCGAAACTTTGATTGTTCTTCTATTATATTTTTCTTTCTGTTTTCTACTCTAGAAGGTTGAATTTTTTTTATGACAATTTTTCTTGCTATAAAAAAAAATAAATTTTCGTTTATTACTTACAATTCTGCAAAAAAATTAGGTGAACGTAATAAAAAAAATACATATTTGATTTTACTTTGATTGTTTGAAGAGCACAAATTGGTGAAAGAAAAAAAAATTAAGAAAGGTTTTAGAAAAAAAATTTGTTGACAAACGTAACAAACAAAAAAAGAGTTAGAATTGAATTAAAATTTTTGGTCTACCAAACCTAATATTTCTGTTTATAATGTTCAGGGATTGATTAATTGTTTTTTTTTTTTTTTTTGCCGGCAGGGGTTGATTAATT
>OVAX01002287.1:0-31348 GCA_900406405.1 Lepidium africanum
AAATGGTGTAAAATGTGAATGAAAATTATGCTTAAGAACTGTCAAAAATCGCACTTATCACAGAGTTTCCGAGTCGGGAAGTTCTCCACTTCTAGAATCTTTAGTCCACGTGTCACTCCGCGATTAGGTTATTTGAGGTGGTTTCCTTGATTTCTGCGTGCTGAGTAATTATTACTGTTTGGAGTCACTTCGGTTTCAGGTAAATTCCTATAAATATCGCGCCATCTTTCTTTTACCACTCACTTCATTTTTGTGAGTAATCCTTCCAACTTCATTTTTATCTGCTTCTCTAGAGTTTTCCTCCGACTTCAAAAGTTTTCTGACATATTTTGAGTACTTTAAACGGAGATGGGTCTTGATGATTTTGAACTTCCCAATGTTGTAGAAGGTATGAATGCTACTCTCGATGGAATGGAGACTCGTCCTACTGGGAGATCTTCTAGAGTGACCAGATATTCTTCTGCATGCACTCGGGACATTGTTGAAGTTCCTTCAAGTTCTGGTCATGGAACTTCACGACCTGTGGAAAGACCAAGGGCTGAACCACCTAGGACTGCTTCTCCTGGAGTCGTTACTCCTGGAGTTGTTACCCGCGGTAATGCTTCCGGTGTTTCTCAGAGGAGAGGAAGGGGCGTTTCTGACTTCTGTTTCACCCATGATCATTCTGATCCAAGTTCAATTTTGGAGTTTCGGACAGAATATGCTGATCTGATGCGTCAGATCAGGACATCATTAGAGCGTCTCCCTTCTCCGGACCAAATGGAGAATCCGGAGGATTATGAAGAGGTTGCTGTTTCGGTTAAGTTCCTTTCCTTTTTTTTTTTAGTTCAGTTCTATCCTTTTTTTTTTGCTTCAAATCCTCTAACTTTACTTTGTCGAAGTTTTTGTAGTTTATCGCCTGTCTGAAAAGCATTATGTTTCATCGCAAGAGGTCCCGCGCTGATCCGGACAAGAGTGTCCGGAGGAAATCTGGCCGAGCTGGCCAAACCCAACTCGAAGCGGTGGAGGCGAGGTCCCGACTTATTGCCACTGAAGAAGAACTCGCTTATGTGAAGAACGAGTTAAAGGTTGAGCGCCAAAATGTCATCAGATTGGTGGAACAGAATGCGGCTTTGATGGAGTCGCTTAAGTGTGCTGAATCAGACATGAACACAACTTTTAAGTCTACCGAGAAGACCAATGACAAGCTTCAGGAGCTCTAGACCGAACTGAACTCTATAAGGGAAAATTTTGACTCCCGACTTCACCAGGTTCTGAATGACGAGAAGAAAAAGATCTTTCAAGATCTTCAGATTCAATTTTCCGAGCGCTTCAACTGAATCACTGCTTGGTTTAATGATCTGGATAGGAACCTGGAGGTTCGGTTGGTTTACGCCCAATATCTTGGATCGAAGAGTGCTCCCGAACTACTTTCTGCACAGGGTGTCAACATTCCTTCAACAGTTATTGACTTGATAACTGCTAAAGTGAATGAGTCCAAGGAGATTATCAACAGGGAGAACTTGACGCCGTTACTTCCTGGAGACTTGGTCGTTCTGATTTTCGAGATTGAGAAAACGTCAAACAACAAAGATCAGACTAGGAATTAATATTCCTCTTTTTGTCTGAATTTTTTCGCGAGAATTTAATCTCGTCTTTTTGGGAGTTAGGGTGTAACCCATTTTTTTTTTTAAACCCAAGATGGGGACTTAAAAATTTTATTTAGTTATAGCTGCACCTGAAGTCTACCTACGTACCCCATAGGGATCAAGCCAATACATAGTTCTGATTACATAATTAACTAGATGAGGATGCGTCAAGTAACGCATTTAGATTGCCGAGTTGGTGTATCTTTAATAGTAGTATCGTTTCAAGTTAATGGAGTTCCAACTTCGAGGAACCATCTATCCGTCCATCGTTGCGATCTTGTAGACTCCTGGTTTTATGATTTCACAGATGATATACGACCCTTCCTAGTTGGCGCCGAGTTTTCCTACGTTAAGTCTGCTGTGTTTTCAAACACTTTCCAGAGTACTAGATCTCCTACTGCAAAGTGTCTTCCATGAACTTTCTTATTGTAGTATTTTGCAGCCTGTTGTTGATAATTCTGTACTCGAAGAAGTGCTTCATTGCGTTCTTCCTCCAAGTCGTCGATGCTTCTTTCCATTGCTTGATTGTTTGAATTTTTGTCTTCGAGAAAACGTTCTCGACGCATAGTTGGTACTACTACTTCTGCTGGGGCCATTGCCTCCATTCCGTGAGAAAGAGAGAAAGGAGTTCATCCGGTTGAGCATTTTGGTGTTGTTCGATGTGACCACAACACGCCATCCAACTTAGAAGCCCAATTTCCTTTCTTTTCCGAGAGCCTTTTCTTTATTCCATCTGTGATCTGCTTGTTTGTTGCCTTGCCTTGCCCGTTCACTTGTGGTTTTCACGGAGTGGATTTGCTCACTCGGATGTTCCATCTGGAGCAAAAGTTAGTGAACTTCGCTGAGATGAATTGAGATCCGTTGTCTGTTACAATCTCGTAAGGCAGCCTATGTCGGCAAATTATGTTCTTCCACACAAACTTGACTACATCTCTGTCTTTGATGTGCGAATAAGCCTCTATTTCGACCCATTTTGAGAAGTAATCTGTCATGACAAGCATAAATCGTTTTTGCCGAAGTGAGGGCAACGGTCCGACTATGTCCATTGCCCATCGCATAAACATATATGGCATAGCTACTGAAGTTAACTATTTAGTTGGGACGTGGATGATGTGCCCGTGTTGTTGACATTTGTCGCATTTTGCTGCATATTGCACACAATCCTTCGCCATTGTTGGCCAATAATACCCGAAAATTTGGATCTTGTGTACAAGTGATATTATGCTGTTGTGATTTCCACCACCTCCATCATGTGTCTTTTTAATGATTTCACTAATCTCATCACCATTGATGCAAGTGAGGAGGATCCCGTTTGTACTTCGCTGATACAACTTTCCATTGACTTGGGCATAGAAAGCGCACTTGGCTTTCAGTCGGCGAGCTGGCCATCTGTCCTCTGGTGTTTATCCATACATAATGTATGCAAGAAGCTCATCTCGCCAGTTGATCTTCTGTTCACCGGATTGTTCAATATCTGGCATCCCAGTGTCAGAGTTATCCCCAGTTTCAGTTATTGCCGAGACAAGTTCAACATCTTCTTTCGGTAAAATTATACTTTGTTGGTCTATACTTTTGACTAGTATTATCCTCTTTTGAATGAGATTTGTTGTGGATGCGAGAGCTGCTAAGGCGTCAGCTGAAGTGTTCTCAGATCGGGAGAATTTGTTTACTTTGAACTTCAGGTGCTTTGTCATATCCTTTACAACTTTGAGGTATGCATCCATTCGGTCGTTTTTGGTGTCATAGCCTCCATTCACTGGTTGACTACCATTTGAGCATCACAGTAACATTCTACTTCAGTTGCCCCGATCTCTTTACCCATCCTGATCCTTGCGATCAATGCCTCATATTCTGCTTCGTTATTGGATGCTGAAAACGCAAGTCGAAATGATTGTTCCAAGATTTCTCCTATCATACTTTCAAGTCAGATGTCGATTCCTGAACCATGTTGTGATGATGATCCGTCAACGTAAATCTTCCAATTCCGAAGAACTTCGTCTGATTTTAAGGGTTCCAAGTCGAGGGTCAGTTCAATTAGAAAGTTAGCTATTACTTGAGACTTTGCACTCATTCTCCCTTTAAATTTGATATCATATTCACTTAATTCGATGGCCCACTTAGTTAGTCTTCCAAACTGATTTGGACTATGTAGAATCGTTCGTAGCGGGTGGTTAGTTAACACAATGACAGTGTGAGATTGGAAGTACGGTCGTAACTTCTTTGCCGAGGTCACCACTGCTAACGCGAGTTTCTCAATAGTCGGGTATCTTGTTTCTGCTCCGTCCAAAGATTTGCTTGTGTAGAAAATTGGATGCTGTGTCCCTCTGTCATCTCGAACTAGCACGCTGCTTATTGCTGATGCGGAGAACGCAATGTATAAGTATAAAGGCTCTCTGTCTTCGGGTTTCGCAAGAATTGGCGGGGTTGAAAGATACTCTTTTAACTCAGAAAAGGCACTCTCGCACTTCTCGTCCCACTTGAACTCTGTTTCCCCACAATAAGTTGTAAAATGGGAGGCACTTATCCGTCGAGCGCGAGATGAACCGATTTAGAGCGGCTATTCGACTAGTTAGCCTTTGAACCTCTCTGTTATTCTTCGGAGAAGGTAGCTCTTGGATCGCTTTAATCTGCTTTGGGTTTGCTTCAATTCCCCTTTGAGTGACTATGTAACCGAGAAATTCTCCCAAGGTTACTCCGAATGTGCAATTTGCAGAATTGAGCTTCATCTGATATTCGTTTAATGTTTGGAAGCATCATGCTAGATGTTCAACGTGATCTTCGGCTTTAAGAGACTTCACAAGCATGTCGTCAATGTAAACCTCCATTGTTTGTCTGAGTTGATCGGCAAACATCTTTTTGACTAATCTCTGGTATGTCACTCTAGCATTCTTTAAACCGAATGACATTACTTTATAGCAGTAAGTTCCGCGTTCTGTGATGAACAGACTTTTCTCCATGTCGTCCGGGTGCATCCGAATTTGATTATACCCCAAGAAGGCGTCCATGAATGAAAGAACTTCGTTACTGGCGGTTGCTTCAACAATTCTGTCAATATTAGGCAGTGGGAAACTATCCCTTGGACAAGCTTTGTTAAGGTCAGTGAAGTCCACACATACTCACCACTTTTCGTTCTTCTTGGGAACAACACCAGGGTTAACTAACCATTCGGGGTATTGGACTTTGAAAATTGACCCGACTTTGGTTAGCTTTTTGACCTCATCGATTACAACCTTTGTTCTTTCTGGCCCTAGCTTTCTTCGCTTCTGCTTGATGGGCTTGTAAGTCGGATCAACATTCAATCTATGGCTTGCAATTTTTCGATTGATCCCAGGCATATCTTTAGTCATCCACGCGAATGTTACCACGTTTTGTTCCAGAAGTTGGATCAACTTGTCTCGGATCGTCAGATTGACCCCAATGCTGACGCATTTAGATGGGTCTGTGAGATCGATGTTGATGAGTTCGATGCTAGGTTAATCTGGCTTTTCTGCGACGGGAGGTTCCGTTAATGCTTTGCTTTTAGTAGACGCCATGATCATGCAAGATTTGTTCCGTAACTTCAATTCCGCGATAAAGCATGTCCGAGACATCTTTTGGTCTCCTCAAAGCGTGTAAACTCCTTCGCTTGTCGTGATTTTTACACACTGATGGTAGCTTGATGGGATTGCTTTCATTGTATGGATCCAAGCTGTCCCAAGTATCATATTGTAAATTGGCGGTTTATCGACTACCAAGAACTTGATCCATCTAGTAATTCTGGCAACTCGGATTGCTAACTTGATAGTTTCGATTGCATTTATCGTGCTTCCATCGAATGTAGTCAACTTTCTTACCACTGGTTTGAGTCGTGCGTCGGGTAAAAGCATTCTTATCCAACGTCTCCTTAAAGATTAGATCTACCGAACTGCCTGTATCGATGATGATCCGAGATATATCGCAGTCGGCTACTCATAATTTGACGACTAGCGGGTCGTTATGTGGGAAGCATACTCCTTCAACGTTTTTGGCGGTGAATGTAACTTCCGAATCAACCGGCCCTAAGCTTTCTTGGACTGGATCAAGGTTGACTGCTACTACGACCTTCCGTTCGTACCTCTTGATTGACTTTATAGTGTCGTTGCAAAATTGTAATCCTCCCATGATTACATTGACCTCCACTATTGGGGATTCCGATTCTTTGGTTTTTCCATATTGTTTTTGCCGTTTTGGTTTTTCTTTGGCACTGCTGTCTTGGTTTGCCGCTTTGTAAGCTGCTTCTCACAACTCAGCTTCTTTTCGTTTTTGTGCCTTGAACTTTTGAGTTTCTTCTTTCGAAAGATTCAACTCTCCCTTGATAAACTTCTCAACAAGTAGTTCTTGTAACTGTTTGCACTTAGAAGTGGAATGATCGGTCCTATTGTGAAAGACACATTATTCACTTTGGTTGTAAATGTTGTTGAACGACTTTGAGTTGGGCTGTCAGTTTCACCGACTTGGAAAGCTATTGCCTTGGCTCATGGTATTCTTCTTTTGACTCCTTAGCTCTTGAGTCTCGATGAATTTTCTATGTTCTGGTGAGGATTTGCTTTTCCTCCACGTAGTCTGCATTCCTCGTGCTCTGCATAGGGCATCCGAGATCGTACTGGGACGGTTTACGAAGAGATCTCTCCGCAGGGCCTCATCCATAACCATTCCGGTTCTTAAAGCCTCGATGGCCATGTCGTCGCTGACTTTGGCTTTTATCAAGATTTTCTTTAATCGTCCGAGATACGACTTTAGAGACTCGTCAAATCCTTGCTTTAAGGACCGTAGCTCCGCTGTAGAAGTATCTTGGTTGACGAATAAGGTGTATTGCTTCATAAATAACTCGGCGAGTTGATTAAAGTTCTCGATCGATCCAGTTGGTAACTTGGTAAACCATACTAGGGCGCTGCCGGTTAGATTCTCGGTAAAGAGTTGACAGTAAGTTGCGTCTTCCTGGTCGGGGTTGTAGGTTATCCCGTTCATCATGACGTTGAAAGCACTCATGAATTCGATTGGATCAGTAGTCCCATCGTATGTAGGGCACCTTATTCTTGGTCCCCGATTTACAAAACTCTTTTTAGCCTTGGTGCGAAGGGCGAGTTTCGAGCTTGAGCTAAAATTTGCCCAATCTCTGGTGCCGAGCTGGTAGCTTGATGGAACTGAGACCGCATGTCCTCTATCATCCTGTATACGACTGCTACATCCATTGTAGTTGGTGTTTGCTGTCCTAACGCGTTCGGTGTTGTAGTATGCCTTGGTCTAGTCATGTTGGTTGGTTATGGACTCGGAACTGCTCCAAATAGGTTTCTTTGGACGCTAGCCAACACTTCTCCATCTGGCCTGTTGTTTTGCGTAGATGGGAGGCTACGTTCGTTTAGACAAGACTCAATTCTGTCAAATCTTTCCAAGTTTCTTCGATCGGAAGCTTCGAATTGTGCTATCATGTTGCGCACTAAATTTTCGATTGAAAGTGGTATCTGCGGTGGACCGGGGAGGGCGGCGACTTCCTGAGAGTTTTCTCTGTTCTTCTCCTGAGTTTGAACATAGTTCAAGGATGATCCGAGAGTCGGATCAATGTTTTCTTAGAGGTTAAGGTTCCCTCTTTCGGGTGAGCTGATGGTTACTTTGTCTTCCACCATCCTTTGTTTCACGTGCACTCTTTGTTCTTGTGTAAAGAATTTCTTCGATGTCTTCCCCACAGACGGTGCCAACTGTTCGAACCGGTTCTAGCACAAGAAGCTAAGTCCACGATTCTGATCAAAAGAGGAAAGATTGAGCAATGATTCTTTTAGGGTTTTGGAGAACAAGAAGTGTATTGTGAATATGATAGCTGCCGAGTACCGTATATTGCTTAATGTCTAGTGCCAAAAAACGGATCCCTTCTTTGAAGGACATGCCTCTATATTTATAGACCATAAAGGCAGTTACAAAGTAGATTAGATAAAGGAAAATATACAAATTTCTAGATAAGACCGTGTCTAGAAGATTCTTGCTAGATTTTCAGAAATTTTCCATGTCAGAATAAGAAAATTTCTATTTCTTTGTTTGCTGACGTGTCGTCCGACTTTCTTCAGGCTTTAGCGCTCTTCCGAGAAGGAATGTTCCTAGTTCAAGACTTAGAATTTGGCCCATTGTTTTTGTGGACCGAAATAGGATCTTAGATCCACTTCCAACACTCTAATTCAAGTCGGTTTTTCAGTTCGCATTCGGGTTTTATGCCTAAGGATAAACCTTCTTTTCATATTCACACTAAATATTGATAGAATATAATTTTCAAAAATCATAAGCTAAAATTAGCTTATGGTTTAGATTAAAAATGTAAATTTTAAATCATGATAGTTTAATTTAAATATCAAGAATTTTCTACCATCTTGAAAGGATTATACTCAAATACATTAAAAAAACAAAATAACCAACTTCCTATACTTCTTCACCACACTATATTCTTATTCATATTTTAAAATTCATAACTAAACAAGTACACAAAATTATTGATTAAAAAGTTTAAATATTATAGTTTGTTTTTTAATTCGCATTATAGTGTAGGTGTAGTTATAGTATTACATTATACTAGCAAGAAATCCCTACTTAGGGTGGAATTTCAATAAATTTAAAGTTAAATAAAGAATGATATTTTAGTGTTTTAAGCTTAGGACCCTGATAGCTTTATCACGTGGGGGTCCTAACCTATCTCATATATGCTTTGTATACGATCTTATTTTGTTTGTTGAGGCATCAATTGCACATATTCAAGTCATTCGTCGTGTGCTATTTCGTTCTATGAGGTTTCATGCCAGAAAGTAAGTTCGGAGAAATCTAAAATGTACTTCCCATGCATGTTTTTCGTGATTTGGAAGGATTAATCAGTGCAGAAAATGGTATATCTTCTAGTAAAGATTTGGGCAAATATTTGGGCCTGCCAGGTTTGTAAAAAAAAGATCTATGAAGATATGTTCAATGGGATCCTAGAGAAGGTTTCATCGAGATTAGTAGGTTGGAAAAAGCGTTTTTAAGTCTTGCACGACGCACACTCTTACAAAGGTTGTATTATAATCTACACAGGTGATACAATGAGCATAATTTTTCTTCCAGTTGGGACTATTAATGCTATCGACATAATTTCCAAAACTTATTTTATAAGGAGATACTTCCACTACAAAAAATTGGAGTTATTGTAACAATTGTATTGTAACTAATAATAATTGTAATAATTTGTGATGTTTTATATACATTTTTGTTACAAAATTTATTTGTTACGTTCTTAAAAAAATTATTGTGACTATTTCGTAATAATTTGTGACGAAATTGTTACTATCACCTCCCTCTATATTTCTTCTTGAAAATTTTCCTATTCTACCTAAATCTTCTATTCTCTCAATTCAACTATGGTTGAAACTAAATTTACTAGGGATTCAATATCCTCATCTCCTTACTACCTTTCTTCCAACGATCAACCACATCATGTTATTTCTCCTTTTCCTCTTGATGGTGATAACTATAAAAAGTGGGCGAAGATAGCAAAGAACAATCTCTTTACAAAGTCTAAGCTTAATTTTGTCGATGGTTTTCTTTCAAAACCAGCAGAAGACTCTCTTGATCATGCTTGGTGGATCAAGACAAATTTGATACTGTGTGGATGGTTATACGCTAGTCTCGATTGTAAGGTTAAAGTTGTGTTGTTTATTGATAATGCTCGAACTATGTGGGAGAATCTTCAGATTCGATATTCTATAGTAATGCTTCTCGTGTTCATCAAATCGAGGCCTCCATCGCTGCATGCACTCAAGATGGAAAAATTGTTGTGGATTACTTTGGCAAACTCAAGATGATGTGGGATGATCTAGACGATTTTGAGCCGACTATTGACTGTTGCTGCAGCTCCTCCACTTGTCCTCAACGTCTTCAGCAACAATGTCGTCGCGATCTTGAAAGGATTCACCAGTTTCTAATGGGACTAGATGCTTCCCATTTTGGTACAAGTTGCACAACTATTCTTAGCAGACTTAATCGTGATACAGACATGTCTCTTGATCATGTTTATTCGGAGCTGATTAGTGAAGAACGACACCTTATTGTGGCTTAAAGCAAGGAAGAACGTCTTAATGCTATCAGATTTGCTGTTAAAACAGGAGTAAAGGTTATTATTTCGGTTCCTCGTGTTAATCAGTGACCTTGTACTCACTTCGAACGTGTGAATCATTCAGTTGATACTTGTTTCCAACTACATAGCTTGGTTGAGTGGTGGATTGAAAAACATGGTGATTCTAATAGAGGTTCTACTCAATGAGATTCTACTCGAGGTCGCGGATGTAGTTCTCAGCGTGGACGTGGATGTGGTTGTAACTTATCCTATCGAGCGAACAATGCACAAGTCTCCATGTCTAATGATACCGCGTGACTTACCTGGTGTAAGCAAGGAGAGTTGGTCCGCTATTGTTAATTTACTCAAATCTAATTAACCTTCGAATCATGAAAAACTCTCAGGTAAACGAGGGTGTGTTGAATTTTTGCTTGATTATGGAGCTTCTCATAATATGACAGGTGATGAAGAGCTTCTTGTTGACATTCACGAGATTCCTCGTAGTGTCATCATCCTTCCTAATGGTAAACACACTTACGCCATTAAAGAAGGAACTATGCTTTTTGGCGATAGTGTTCGCCTTATTCGTGTTCTTCTTGTTCCCGGTCTCTCTTGTACACTTATCTCTTTGGCACATTTCTTACGAGAGATGTCCTGTTTTGACTTGTTCACTGGAAAAGTTTGTGTTATTCAGGACCACACTTCGAAGATGCTAATTGGAGCCGGTGAAGAGAGAGACGGGATTTATCATTTTCGTGGAGCGGTTTCGCCTAAAGCAAATCATGTTTAGAAATCTATCAAGACACTTTGGCATGAGCGTTTGGGTCATCCGTCTCCGAAATTTCTATCTAGTTTTCTATCTAGCTTATCGATTTTTGATTCCCATAGTAAAGGTAGTAGTGATTTCTGCGAAGTTTGTATTTCATCAAAACAAACGAGATATGTTTTTCCAGACAGTTCTAATAAAGTTGAGGATTTATTTCTTTGATCCATTGTGATGTGTGGGGACCTTACAAATTAGAGTCTACATGTGGTGCACGATACTTTCCTACACTCGTTGATGATTGCTCTCGGGCTGTTTGGACTATACTCCTTCTCGCCAAAAGTGAAGTGGCTACACATCTTAAACATTTTGTGGCCATGGCATCACGTCAATTTGGCAAGAATGTCAAAACTATTCGTACTGACAACAGATTGAAATTCCTTAGTTTGCGTTCTTATTTTTGGGAACACGGTATAGAACACCAAACATCTTGTGTTTACACTCCTCAGAAAAACGGTAAAGTAGAGCGCACACATCGTCATATTCTGAACATGGCGAGATCATTGTTATTTCAATCAGATTTTTCCATCAAGTTTTGGGGAGAAAGTGTTTTGACATCTGCATATTTGATCAACCGCACACCAACTCCTTTACGTCAAGGTAAAACACCATATGAGATGCTTTACTCTCGTCTTCCCACTAATGATCATCTTCGTATATTCGGATGTTTGTGTTTTGCTAAACGCTTCAGAGGTCAACATGATAAATTTCATGAGAGGAGTCGCAAGTGTATCTTTGTTGAATATCCACATAATCAAAAAGGATGGCGAGTTTATGATCTAGAGAAGGAGAATTTCTTTGTGTCTCGTGATGTGGTGTTCAAAGAGGGTGTCTTCCCTTTTTCCGAAACTACTCACAGTAACTCTATTATACCTTCGTCTCAGTCACCTCATGTGTCTCTTGTTGATGATGATGATGATTTGGAAACAGAGGTTCGAACAAGACCACCACTAGCTGCAGATGTTTTGACATCATCGGTGAATAACAGGGGGAGTTCTTCATCTCCTCCAACTCCTATTTCTCTACCTCTTAAAGTTGTTGATCCTAGTGTTATGGATGCTCCAGTTGTGAGTCATGATCTCGGTACCGAACCTCTTGGTCGCAGTCTTCGTCATAAACAATGTTCTGTTCGACTTGAATACTTTGTTACATATTCTGCTCAACTTGATAAAACCCTCGTCTCTCTCAATCCCTTATTTATTTCAGCATCATCTGGTACATGTTTGTATCCAATCTCTGATTTTGTCTCTCTTGATAAATTTGGTACTGCGCATCAAAGGTTTCTTGCAGCTGTGACTATGATTGATGAATCGGTCACTTATAAGCAAGCTGTTCAAATTCTTGAATGGCGTGAAGCTATGGCTAAAGAGATAGAAGCTTTGGAGCATAATGAAAAATGGACGTTGGAGAAGCTACCACACAGAGTCAAAGCGCTTGGTTTAAATGGGTATTTTGCCTAAAATTCAACTCGAATGGAACACTAGAATGCTATAAATCAAGAGTTGTAGCTCTTGGTAATCATCAAAAAGAAGGTGTTGATTTCGACGAGTCAGTTACACCGGTTGCTAAGATGCAAAATGTTCGTGTATTACTAGGAGTTGCGGCTATTAAGAACGGAGAATTACATCAATTGGATGTTCAGTTGTTCACAATACATTTCTACACGGTGATCTTGACGAAGACATCTATATGAAACTGCCACCCGACTTTCTTCCATCCGACCCATCTCTTGTCTGCAAACTTAAGAAGTCTATCTATGGTTTACGTCAAGCTACAAGATGTTAGTTTTCTAAGCTCTCTAATGCTCTTCAAGAATATGGATTTGTACGTTCTCATCAAGACAACTCGCTGTTTACATATACTCGTGGCTCGGTTGTTCTTCATGTTTTGGTGTATGTTGATGACTTGATTATTTGTGGGAACAATTACAGTGTGTTTGCATCCTTAAAAGCTTATCTTAGTCATTGTTTTAAGATGAAGGATCTTGGTATGCTTAAATATTTTCTTGGTATTGAAGTCGCTCGTGGTCCAAACAGTATTTTCCTCTCTCAACAAAAATAATTGTCTTGATATTATTGAAGAATGCGGGTTGTCTGGTTCTTGGCCTGTTGACTCACTTTTGGAACAAAGTCATAAGCTTCTTAGCTCGCTAGTCCGCCTATCTCGAAACCTGAAAAATACAGACGATTATTTGGGCGGCTTGTGTATCTTACTCATATCAGACCCGAGATATGTTATGCGGTAAACATCTTGGCTCAATCAATAAAAACACCTTTGCAAGATCATTGGGACGCAACACAACGACTGGTCCAATATCTAAAGTCATCTCCGGGTCAAGGTATTGTGCTCTCTTCCACAGTTTCTATCTAAATCAATGCCTATTATGATTCAAATTTTAATTCTTGCCCGATTACACGACGATCTCTACCTGTTATATGCCATGCTTGGTGATTCTCCCATCACATGGAAGTCAAAGAAGCAATCTTGTGTCTCTCTATCTTCCGCTGAAGCCGAATACAGAGCAATGTCAAGGGCTTCTTTGGATAAAGGAGATTCTCGAGTTCTTAGGAGTATCTCATCCTCAATCTATGTGTTTTTTCTGTGATAGTAAAGCTTCCATACATATTGCAGCTAACCCGGTGTTTTACGAGAGGACAAAACATATTGAAAGTGATTGTCATTTTGTTCGCGATGAAGTGATTAGTGGGAACATTTCTACTGCTTATATTTCTACTCATGATCAACTTGCAGATATCTTTACTAAAGCACTTGGTCATGATCAGTTTTAACATTTACGGTCCAAGTTGATCGTTTTAAATTTACACGCTCCAACTTGAGGAGAAGTATTACGGAAAGGATATTTTTCCTATCTTCTTGTATCATATATCTTTAGGAATATTCTAAACTTGTCCATCAAGCTCTTTGTAAACTATATATATTGTTGATACATCAATAAGAAAACTAAGGTATTCTAAAATATTTGGCAGCTGATGACTAATTGTGAACAACATCGACGTCACATAAGTGACACATGTCAAATCTAAAAAGGAGATGTTAAATTATTATACACGTGTTAAGAGATTGCCCGGTGATATCAGAGATCTGGTCTCATTTGATTCCACCTCGATCTCTACGACAATTCTTACACAATCGATTTGAAAGTTGCTTTATATGAATCTTGGTGATTCAAATGTGGTGTATGGTTGTCCGTGGGCTAGCATCTTTGCTTTAGCAGCTTGGTGGGGTTGGAAGTGGAGATATCACAACTTTTTTTGGGTCCAATGGTCAATGTAATGATATAATACATTTCTTAACGAATTTATCGAGGGAAGTTATTGCCTCTGATTCAAAGTCACGTACGGACATAGCACTTGTTATGAGAGAAGATCAGTTAGTCTCCTGGTCTTTAGCAAGTTCTACCTGGTTCAAATTAAACGCAGACGGGGCAGTTAAGAGTGATCGTGGTCTGGCTTCAGCGGGAGGGGTGGTTTGTGATTCGAATGGCAATTGGTACAAAGGATTTGCCGTCAATATTAGGATATGCTCAGTCCCACAAGCAGAATTGTAGGGAGTTTATATCGCATGGGAGATGCGGGTGTCTCGCTTGGAGGTGGAAATTGATCGAAACTTGTACTTAACTTTTCGAGAGGTGCATCCCCTGTCATTTTTAATATTTGTGCTATGACTTTCTTACAAGAGACTTGTAGTCTGATTGACTCATATGTATATGAAAGTTAATCGTTTTGTTGATGGATATAAAAGAAAATATAAACTTAATACAAATTACGAATTAACCCATTTAAAATATGATTTTTTTTCATCAAAACCAACTTAAACGTGAAAATAATCCAGTTTTTATATGTTTATCTTTGAAAATTGATTTGTTAATATTTTGTTTTTCTTGAATTGTCTGAACTTGAATCTCCAATGCAAAAATGTAGAGTAAAGGCAACGAATTAAATTGTTAATTATTATATAAGATTATTATGTTCGTGACTGCTTTATATGTTCCGTGAGGGATGAGAAAATTCAATCATGGAGCTGATGAACACATATTTTATAATGTGGCTCAGTATCAATGTGATTCAGTACTATTATATGACTTTTTTTAAAATTATATATTAATTAGGATGATACCCACACTTGAACAATGAATTAAAAATGGTCTATTAACTAAATTTTGATGATTATTTGTCTGGGAGGTATGATATCGGTATTAAAAGTTTTGTTTATGTATCAACTATATCTACAATATAGAACAGAATTACAGATTTAAATTTTATAATATTCGTATGTATGTTTTGGCCTTTTAATTTTGAGAAAGAATCCATAGTGATCACTCATCTGTACCGTCAAGACTCACACTTTTTCAATAAAATGTAGATGTGAGTGAGGTTTTACCAGAAATTCCTTAAGGTATTTCTCATATCCCTTTTCATATGAAATAATGTAGTTTCTTGTAGTATAAGTCTAAGTGTCTAACAAATTATAACACAGTCCTTTATGTAATAAAACAGTTTGGAATTTTACAGTTTTGCAGGATAAACCTCAGTCTTACTGATCTTCACATTAAATTTAGATGGTTAAGGACTAATGTATATTTACATCTTAAGCAGCTTAGTCCGTTTAATTCGCTAGATGCGCAAACCGTTTAATTCTACCACCAGCACCAACACGTTTTAGTGTTCAAAGAAGAATAAACAAACAACAAAAGCGCATGCACATTCATTTAAATTTAGAGCTTTGACTGAATAATGTTTTAACATATCATCAAAAGCATCTTACATATAAGCCATAAAATATTCGACAAATTACCATATCATCAAAAGTATGATCAGTTATCATTAGATTTGTCTTTCCGGTTTATATCACAAAACATCGTCGACCCAATCACCACAAATAAAAAAGTTATATTGAGATGTAATATTTCGTCACAATAATGCATATTTCATCACATATTCTTATAAATTTGTGACGGTTGGTAAATGTATATTCGTAACAAGAACGTCACAATACTGGTGACGGAAAAATATAGTAACAATTTTGTCAAAAATTATTACGAAATAAAGTCACAATGATTTTTTAAAAAATGTAACAAATAAATTTTGTAACAAAAATGTATATAAAACGTCACAAAAATTATTACAAATATTATTAGTTACAATACAATCATTACAATAGCTCTAATTTTTGGTAGTGATTCCAGTTTAGTATGTGTTGATACTGGCATCGAATTTATTACCTCTGTGATTAGAAGACCCTCCTCTCCCATGCAATTGTTGCCATTGCTGGACCAATGATTTGGTCATTATAGTCCAATGGCTTAATGGACTTAATCTTGGTTTTACGTGAATGAGAAATGTGCAAATGTCCCACATTGCTAAGAAAAACTATCATGCATGTGTATATATATTATTACACTTGTAGACTAGTTTAGGGAGCTTGGAGGAGAGAAGAGAGACACCACATGTGCGTGCTGCCACAGACGCTGCCGTGCCGGTGCTTGAGGCTCGGGGGAATGTGGGCATTTGGCCCACAACACGCATGTTCTTTTTGGGCCAAATATACATGAAAGGTTTAGCCTTAATGACAAAGATCTCGTATTAAGGGCTCTTAAAGGTAATGTGATTCTCGTCTTGCGTTTAATGCCTCCCGTTACGCTCGAGTTCAAACACGCATTAAATGAAACTCCTCCTCTCATTCTAAAATAACCTACAAAAAAACAAAACTATCCCTCACCGTCTGTCTAGAGTCCGAGAGTGTAGAGTAGACGCTTCAATTCGCAGATTTCGTTCGTCGGTGTATCTTCGACCGGTCTCAGTCACAGTTCTATCTTGGGACTCAAAAACGCATCAACCCGAGTACACCGCGGGCATTTGTTGAGTTAAGGTAACGAGACTACGGTCTCAGCTCTGTGTAATTTCTTACCTTATTTTTGTTCTTAATCGTTTATAGGTTCTTATCACCATTGTTAAACTTGATTCAAGTTTATAGCTTCTACAGTCTTAACTCAATAAATTGGCCCTGTTTAGAATATTTCTATAAGTTTGGATTAGGTTTACTATAAAAACCAAACCTGCTTCTTAAATTCATATCCTGTCTAAAATCGGTCTCATCTATGTTTTTGTGGTTTTAGACTAACGTGTTTTGCAAGTTTAATTTTTACATAAATGGTATCTGCTATTCTTTTAAGTTTCAACGGATCGTTTAGTTTAAACGATTTGAACAAAAACAAAAAATCATTAATGGTATTTGCAAGCTTTTAACTCTGCGAATCAGATTTTGTCAAAAATTATTAACAAGTATTTGCAAGTCTAATAAACTATGCGAATTTATTTTTAATTGATTGAAAAGTTAAAACAAAAATTATTGACAGTATTTACAAAGTTATAAATCTCTGCGAACTGTTCTTAATTTTATTTTAGAAAAATCAAATTCGAATATTGTTTTGATATTCAAAACGTGATCACATGTTAGTGTTGGTTTGTACCAAATTGATTTTGGTTTTGATATTTCACTAAAACATTGATCAAATACTTTCATTCTTTAACTAAAAACGTGAAAAATAATTAGGCAAAGTCATTTTTTTTTGTCAACATTAGGTCATAACTGGCCGGCCCATTAGCCAACTTCCTACATAATGTAGGCAGTGAGACTCAATCCCAAGATGTGCAATTGCGCATGATTATAGTAAACTTACCATATACCACTAAGCTAAAGGCCACTTGCCAAAATTGTTTTTATTATTTAAACAAGAGTTGAAAATTTTTTAAATTCTATAGATTGGTTATTTAATTTTTATTAATTACATAAAAATTTTTTAAAAACAGGATTTGCAAATTTTAGTAAATTCTGCAAATTATTTTAAATTAATTTTAAAGTGACATTGTCCTGATAAAAGTGTGTTTACTGTCTTCAGATGTCTAACAATGGGACACCGATCCAAGACACACCCATGGACGATCAAGTGCTTGATGGAAACACTGGTTTACCGATTGTCAATCCAATTGAAGAGACAACACCCTGAATTGTGTTTGGTAATGGTCTTCCTTCCATGCCTGTTGTTGCCACAGCAAATGTAACTTTACCTACACCCGTCCTTCACTCAGCTCCTACGATAAGACCACTGCTTGAAAAATTTGAGGGCCAAGGGTTCAAATCATGGCAGTTGAAGATGATCTTTTTCCTGACAAATTTCCAACTTGAGAAGTTTGTCAAAGATGATCAGCCATACCTTCCTCCGGGTAACACAAATGCCTTACTGTTTAATACGATGGAAGCATGGAGACACTCTAACTACTTGTGCAAATGCTGGATTTTAATTTGCCTTGAGAATAAGCTCTTCAAAGTCTAATGTGACTACAAAACATCTAAGATGTTGTGGCAAGCCTTGAACAAGAAGTACAAGGTTGAAGATGCTAGTTGTCAGAAATATGCTATGGCAAAGTTTCTTAATTTCACAATGGTGGATTCAAAACCTGTGATACAATAGGTCGAAGCATTTCAACTAATCTGTCAAGAGGTTGAATCTAAGGGTACGTCCATATATGAACCCTTCACAGTGAACACCATCATTGAGAAGCTTCCATCAAGCTGGTACGACTTCAAGAACTACCTTAAGTATAAGCGAAAAAGATGGGTCTTGAAGATCTTCTCAACATGCTTCAAACCGAAGAAAGAAACTGTGGCTCAAACTCGGTTATTCTTCCTCAACATGATGTGTACATGTTGGAGCACAAATCCAAGGGAAAAAGCAAAGTTGTTGCCTCGTCTTCCCTGAGACCTGCTTCTTTGACAAGCTTCAAGAAGCAGACTAAGCTCAATGAGAAGAAAAAATTCAAAGGGAAATGTCACAACTGTGGCAAATCGGGCCACAAATCTGATGAGTGTCATAGCAAGCCAAGAACAACGGGAAAAAAATGACCAAGTGAATCTGACACAAGAAGATCTCGTGGCAGTATTCACTGAATGTAAAATGGTTCAGAATAGCAACCCAAGAGAATAGGGATACGACACTTGTGCCTCCACACACATTTGTACTGACAAAGAGTTGTTCAGCTTGTACCGTCCGAGTCCACCGGACCACAAGTTGCAAATGGCAAACGAATCTAAGTCAAAAGTGCTTGGCATTGGCATCATGGTACTTAAGTTCACCTCTGGACGTGAAGTCACTCTTAAGAATGTGAAGCATTGCCCTGATATGAGGAAGAACTTGATCTTCGCTACTCTAATGGATGAAGCTGGTTTTGGAATCAAGTTCATTGCTGGAACAATGATTATCACAAAATTTAGGATGTATATCGGTAAAGCCTACCAAAAGGATGGGATACTCAAGATGTGTATTCAAACTGTCATTCGTAAGGGAGTAGATGTCTCTTATGTTGCTGCTTCTACCTCCGATGCTAGTGCTTCAACCTCTGCTACTATTGTCGTAAATAATAATGTTGTTGTTGCTTCTACTTCTTCTGTTGTAGTTTCTGATGTTTCAATGAATGAGAATAACCCAGTTGCTTATTTCGTTAAGTCTTTTGATAATTGGCACAAACATTTAGGCCATGTTAACTATAAGTCTATTCAAAGACTTATGATCTTAAACCTAATACCAAAAAGCAAAACAAGCAAAGAAACACCATCACCCCAAGTTCAAAGAACAAGTGAACTAGGATTAATACATACAAACTTAAGTGATTTAAAATTTGTGTCAACTACAGGAGGTAAAAAGTATTTTGTAACTTTCATTGATGATCACACAAAATATTGTTATGTATATTTACTACATAACAAAGATGAAGCCTTGGAAAAATTCAAGGAATATAAAAGAGAAGTTGAAAATCAACTTAGCAGCACTACTAAAATAGTTCAAAGTGACAGAGAAGGTGAATACGATGGACCTTTTAATGCATTTTGCAAAGAAAATTGTATTCTACATCAAACTACAGCTCCATATTCACCAGAATCCCATTGAATTGCTGAAAGAAATGATGAACGCAATGTTGCAAGAATCTGGTTCTCCCTGAATTTGTGGGGGGGGGGGGGAACCTTGCTTACCTTGAATTATATCCTCAACAAAATTCCGCAAAAGGTCACAAAAACTCCCTATGAGCTTTGGAAAGGTTCACCACCATCGTATAAATACCTCAAAATGTGGGGGTGCTTAGCAAAAGTGGTTGTACCACCTCCTAAAAAGGTCACAATCGAACCAAAAATTGTTGATTGTATATTTCTTGGATATGCACATCACAGTTCTGCATATAGATTTCTGGTTTTTAAATCAGAGATACCTGATATCCATGTCAACACTATAATGGAATCGAGAAATGCATCTTTCTTTGAACATGTGTTTCCATATAAGGATAAACAGAATCCAAAGAGAACTCGAGAAGAAAGAGATAATACAAGTCATGATCCTAGTTCTTTTGGAACTGCTCTGTCTGACATATAAAAACAACAAGATGAACCTAGACGTAGCCAAAAAGCTCGTAAGGAAAAATTTTACGGTGATGATATCTTGATGATTCTTCTTGTAGAGAATGAACCAAGAACTTTCACTAAAGCCATGTCTAAAACAGACACCACCTCTTGGAAAGAAGCAGTTAACAGTGAGATGGACTCTATTATGCAAAATCAAACTTATGAGTTAACCGATCTCCCTGAAGGGTTTACAGCACTTGGATGCAAATGGGTTTTCAAAACAAAGTTGAAAACTGATGGCTCAATAGACAAGCACAAAGCTAGACTTGTGGTACAAGGATTCAGACAAAAAGAAGGTCTAGATTTCTTCGATACATATTCTCTAGTGACGAGAATAACCTCCATTAGAATGTTGATCTCAATTGCAGCATTAAGAGACTTGGGGATTCATCAAATGGTAGTTTTCTCCCAAAAATAGCCTAAAAAGAAAGTGTTCTTATGATTTCTCAACTTTCGATCCAAAAAATGTTAAATTTTATACATAAAAGTTTTTTCTCGGTTTAATTTAAGTGACTTGAACCGGTTTTCAAATCAGAAGACTTACATGGCTCGATGATTAATCGATCATAGGTTGAATCAATCGATCAATGACTATCTTCTCGTGACTCTCCTTTAGACGATCGATCGATCACTCCTATGATGGTCGATCATCTGGTCGTGCGTATAAACTCTGTTCTTCTATGAGCGATCGATCACTTGAGGAGTGGTCGATCATGAGGTCAAGCGTATGGCTCTGTGAAGATACAATCGATCGACCTTTATCATGATGGTCGATCACAAGATCAAGCGTGTACCTCCTGGTAGTCGAGGATCGATCGATCCCAGCGTTGATCAATCGATCACAGTGTCTCAACCAGATTTCTCTTACCTGAAACAAACGAAAAGAAAAACAAGAACAACATAAAATGAAAAATGTAGAAAATGAAAAACTACCTACTAGTGGGTTGCCTCCCACTCATCGCTTGTTTAAAGTCATTAGCTTGACTTCGATCTCAGATGTTAGTCATGAGAATCAAAAGGTTAAGCCAATGCACCTTTCGTCCTTCTCCTTTTTTCACAATAGACAACATACCAGAGAAGAAATGCAATTGCCCATAATAGCAGAACCACATGTTCATCAAAACAAGCTACCACAAGTGCAAAATATTTCCTAAGACATTCTTTGAAGTTCGAACTACTTGGAGGATCAAATGCATTTGATGGAAAGTTGAAATCAATCTCAAGACAAGTTGAGTTTACTAAAGAGTAGTCAACTTTATCTTGAGACTCACACGATAAATAAAACCATTCATCAATGAGCAGAAGGTTGCTAGAGACTACCTTTTCAATACAGGGTAATGGATTTTCCTCAAAGTCATCAACCTGAAGGGTTATTACATTTACCATCTAGTTGGCTTCGTGTCTCTTCAAGCATAAGACCACCAGCAATGTTGGAGATTGTCTCAGCAGCTTGAGCAATCTGAGTATCTAGTTTATTCACATGTGTAAACATCGCTTCATACTTACTGTTGAGATCGTTGTGCATCCTATCTATTTTTGCATTGATCTTCAACAAAGCATGCTGTTGATTTTGAAGAAGTTGCTGCAACATAGCCTTGACCTCATTCTGATTAGAAGATTCTGCTTCACATCTTTCACTCTGGAAATACATGTAACGCGTCTATTCATCAATGTCTGCTCCATTGCATGACCAATCAATGTAAGGTTTCATGGTCAGTAACTTGCTTTCATGTTAGACACCTGATTCAAAGAAGAAAGTAAAAATAAAGAAGGTTAGTAAAGAAAATCTTAGACTAAAGTTCAGTCTTAGATCAAAAGGCAACAGAATTAGTCCCCGACAACGGCGCCAAAATTGATACAAGGTTATTATACCAATTTAACCTCTCGTGCGTATATATTGATGTAGCATTTAAGGATCGAATCCACGAGGATCAATGGTTACACTATCAATCTTTAGACAAAACTAGAGCTAAGATGAAACAAATAAAGATGGAAACCAAACAAACTATAAACGATATGAAAACTAATAACTTAAGACACCAAGGTCAGGGAATTCGAACAAAGGAAACTATCCAGAGCTCACCTAAGGATTGATTGCTCACCTAAAGAAGATCTAATTCCTAACAAGCTTTTGGAATGTTAAGCAATCTGAGTTCATAGGCTAGTTAGCTACTCTAACCTAAGCATTAAACACAGCAATAAATGAAGAACACACAAGGTAAAGCCCTATTTTTTCCTAATTCATTGAATCCCTAAATCCCTAGAAATCCCTAAACTTGATCAGAAACTACTTAGACATGATGGAATAGAAGCAAACAAAGAAGAAGAATATAAAGATAATGATAAACCGAAATTAAAAGCAAATAGGGTTCAGAAATCTTCTCCAATGGTGTTTTGGAGGATAGAGATCTTCTCCCTCAAAGGTTAAAAGAGTGACTGCTGAAAAAAATGATAGGATAACCTAAAAGTTCTCAGAAACCTATTTAAATAGGCTAAAAATGCGTCTGATACAAAATAAGGAAAATCCAGTTTTTTGTTCACAGTATCGATGATCGATCGATCAAAGGGTTGATCGATCGATCAAGAGGTACAATGGTCGATCATAATCTTAGTAGGTCGATCATCAGGTCGAGCGGCAGTTTTACTTGATCGATCGATCAAGGAGTTGATCGCTCGATCACGTCTGTTCTCAGACAGAATGACATAGCTTCGGTAAAATCATCATATCTTCCTAACCGCTTGTTTGATTGCCCTCAAACCACTTCCAAATAAAAGCTAACTCACGTGGCTATCTTGTGTACAAGTTTCAGCTCGATCCAACAGTAAAAAGCCTTTCAAAGAAAGCCAAACTTGTGACACTTCTTCAGGAATCTGCATCTCTATATGCTCGTTTTCACTCAAAACAGCTCATCTTTTCCAAATGTGACCTATGACCTGAAAAGACTCTAAAACAGACTAAAAGACTCTAAAACACATGCTTTGACTCAATAAAACAATGGAAAACAAGGGTTAAAAACCGATAAAAACGTAGTATATCAAAGCACCAAAGACATAATCCAACAGACTAAGAGTTTACTCAATAGTAAATTTGACATGAATAACATGGGTCTTGCTAATGTCATCTTAGGGATTAAGATCACATGCACTTCCGATGGACTTATTCTGTCTCAAGGTCATTACGCTAAAAGGATTCTTGAACGATTCAAGAACTATACAAGTGGAACTGCCAAAACCCTTGTGGACTCTCAACTTCACTTGACCAAAAACTCAGGTGAAGCAGTGTCATAGATAGAGTACGCACGTGTAATAGGAAGTCTGATGTACTTGACTAATTGTACTCTGATCTAGCATATGCAGTCAACGTACTCAGTCATTATATAAGCAATCCAGGACATAAGCACTGGAAAGCCATAACTAGACTACTAAATTACTTATAGTATACAAAGAGTTATGGGCTGCACTATTGTAAAGAACCTCAAGTTTTGGAAGGATACAGTGATGCTAACTGGACTTCCGACTCCAAAAACTCCAAATCCACAAGTGGATATGTTTTTACCCTAGGCGGAGCAATAGTATCTTGGAAGTTCTCCAAACAAACTCTGCTAGCTTGATCCACCATGGAATATGAGTTTATAGCTTTAGATAAAGCAGCAGAAGAAGCAAAATGACTTCAAAAATTTTTGGAAGATATTCCTTAGTGGGAGAAACCTGTGTTAGCTCTATGTATTCACTGTGATAGTCAATCCGCTATAGCCCGAGCACAAAATAATCTCTATAATGGAAAATCTAGTCGTATAAGGAGATGAAATAAAACCATTGGACATATGATCTCAACTGATGTCATCACTGTCGATTATATCAAGTCAGCTGACAATCTAGCGAATCCTTTTACAAAAGGATTGTCCAGAGATCAAGTCAAAAAATCATCAAGAGGAATGAGTTAAAGCCTATGACCTAAGAAGATTTCTGATGGATACCCCACCTACATGACTGGAGATCCCAAGAAGTTGGTTCAATGGGACAACTAAATCAGACAATATCTTCTGACTGCACTGTGAGCATTACAACTCTGCCCAGTTCCTAGGATGATAAACAGTGCAACCTATAGAATGTTGAGGATAAGTATTGCACTTTTAATGATTTGAGTCCAATTATTGGTTGATAAGTGAAGTATTACATGTTACTTCTGCACATCCAAATGTTTAGCAAATCACCTTGTGAATGTGAAATAAAGGTCGTTTCTAGGAGAATGAAAGCAAGGCTATACTCTCCAAGTTCACTCATGAAAACCAGGCAAAGTTCAAGGCCACAATAAACACAATAGAGAACTTAGTTCTACTAGAAAATGAGTTGGATTATATCTGTTGTCTAGGTTTACACTAAACTTCTGGGTGGTTCAAGACATCAAGTTCACCTCCTGGTCTAGTAAATCCAACATATATTAACAATGAGTGGTTCAANTAGTAAATCCAACATATATTAACAATGAGTGGTTCAAAGCTGAAAAATGCTACTTACTCAAACACAATAAATTTTCTTCTACACTCTCGAAAGTCCATATGTCTGTCTAGTCTATAGGATAAGTCTAGTCAGTCCAGTCTATCGAGTATTTTAGTTATATGTTTAGAGTCATTTTTCTTCATGTGGGGGATTGTTGGACCAACGATTTGGTCATTATAGCCCAATGGCTTAATGGACTTAATCTTGGTTTTAGTTGAATGATAAATGTGCAAATGTCCCACATTGCTAAGAAAAACTATCTTGCATGTGTATATATATTATTACACTTGTAGCCTAGTTTAGAGAGCTTGGAGGAGAAAAGGGAAACAACACACGCGCACACCGTCGCCGTGCCCGTGCCGATGCCAGTGCTCGGGGCTTGGGGGAATGTGGGCCTTTGGCCCACAACACGCTTGTTCTTTTTGGGTCAAACCTACAAGAAAGGTTTAGCCTTAATGGCAAAGATCTCGTATTAAAGGCTTTTAAAGGTTCTGCGATTCTCGTCTTGCGTTTTATGCCTCCCGTTATGCTCGGGTTCAAACACGCATTAAATGAAACGTGATTCGGTCTTAAATGGAAGCGTGATCTCCGAAATTCGGTATTAAATGGACACGCTTGGAGGCCAAGTCTCTTTCTCTTATAAAACTGAGCTCCTCCTCTCATTCTAAAGTAACATACGGAAAAAACATAACTATCCCTCACCGGCTATCTAGAGTCCGAGAGTGTAGAGTAGACGCTTCAGTTCGCATATTCCGATTGTCGGTATATCATCGACCGGTCTCAGTCACAGTTCTATCCTAGGACTCAAAAACGCATCAACCCGAATACACTGCGAGCGTTTATTGAATTAAGGTAACGAAACTATGGTCTCAACTCTGTGTAATTTTTTACCTCATTTTTGTTCTTAATCCTTTATAAGTTCTTATTACCATTATTAAACTTGATTCGAGTTTATACCTTCTACAGCCATATCCATAATTTTTTCGTCCTTTTACTCCATTTTGATATCTGTATCCATTTCCATTGTCTATATTACATGTTACTCAAGCAAATAATCAAATCAGTTAACCAATCATCACCTTATCCAAAGTTTGACATATAGACCAACTCTCTTACCTTAAGTTTTATATTTAGACCAGCTCTCTTACCTTTTAATGTAGATCGCTTCTCCTCGACGAAATCTTTCTGTCCGCCAATTTTATTGGTGAAGCCTATATCATTGAGTAAATTAAAACTCGGTTTCCAATTTCCCTATATTGTCTAAAGCTGAGACTGGATTTATATTTAAACATGCAAGTATATGTACTTCAATTGCTCTCTTAGCCGCATCTGCTTTCTCAAACTCAACAAACCCATAAGGAAAACCAACATAGCCGTACTAGTCACACAAATCAGAAGAAACAGTAATATGTAAGATCAAAGGAGTTAAACTTCTAAAGCTATCAAACTTCTGCAATAATCGACCAATCCGGTTAGAATTTCTTCCTCCGCCATAGATTCCCGAGACTTTAGATTCATGAAACCCCAAATCCTCTCTAATTCGACTGTCCCCAATTATAATATTGATTCCGCATCAAATTTGTATACAAAAGGACAAAGAAAGATAAGAAAAGACAGAGAAAAGAGATGGAGAACTGATGTATAACGTGTATTAATTGATAGTTTTGGGAAAAAAATTGCAATTATATAGTGGGGGTTTTTTGAAAACATGGATCATTTACTTCCTATTTTTAAAACCTTCACTGAAAAGTATCATATTGTTTTTGTTCTCGAAAATTAGCAAATAGTAAAAAACAATTTTTTAAATATTACTTAAATAACTCTAAAATTATTACTGCTAAATCAAAGGTAAGTTGAAATCATGTTTTACTATTTATGAGTAACTCAGAAAATTATTACTTTTTAACCATCATTCACTAAACGTACTTCTATTTTAATAAGTAGAGAGATATATCTTAAAATTCACATCCTAAAATCCATTTTAATCTTTTACACGTACTATACGTGAGAACCGTTCGAATCCACGATATCAAAGCCTTTAGCTAGGTCGTTTGGGTCTGACTGTGTTTTTTGTTGTTGTATGTTTAACTGTTTATAGCTAAACAGTACTTATGTCACACAATTATATGCTTTTGAATAATATCATCTAAAACTACAGTTAATTTCTTGAGAACTGCTGAATTTTTCATAAAGTATCTCGCTAGTTTCTTCATATACGCCAAGGTGACCTCAACAAACTCAAGTGACGATGAGACACATTGAGGCACATTGACAAGTTTACTTCACCAGGATAATTTTTATCAAACTCCTGCAAAGTAGAGAAAAGAAAGAAGACAAATTTAGTATATGCAAATGTTTTCAGAATCGGAGTTTCAAATAAGTTTTTTTTTTTCTTATAAAAGAGTTTCAAATAAGTTTAGTTAGTAAATATACATTCTGACCAAAAAGAGGGATTTTAGATTCGGAAAGCTGTCAAGAAAGGTTGACATAAGTTCTCAACTTCCCAACATTATGCTCTTGACGCTCAAGGTAGAAAGGTTATGAAATTTGGGTGGTGATTTTGATCTCAAGACCTCTTCAAGCTCCTACAGAAAGAAAATGCATATATGTTACAACTTTTCGAGATAAAAAAAACGACAAAACGATAGATTGTTTACCTGAAGAATATCAAAAGAGATTGTCAAGTCTCTAACACAAGAGATCAGGGAAGATAACTAGTATAGCTTTAAACAAAACGAAGCAATATATCAAGATTTAACTTAACGATCTTCCTCATATCCTTTATAATGATACTTTGGATATTTATCATGCGCAGCTTTAGGGACTTGAGCTTTGGGGTTTCGAAGATAAGTTATCTTATCGGAAAGTAATACCAAAGGTAAAAGAGACGCTCAATAGAGACTGAGATGAGACTTTGACTTTAACTCCACAAGTTGCGTCTGTAAAAACAAAACCTTTCTCTCTTCCTTACTTTACCCAACGACTTAGGGTTCTCTTTTTCGCAGTCAAATTCTACTCATCTTCTCACGAATCCATCCTTGAACCTATTCTAATCTTTTTTTCTTCCTTGATAACTCCAAAGTTTGGATCAAAATTCTAGTCTCCGAAGATCTGGAAGCAGCCTTTAGATATTAAGCTAAGACTCGAATTGGTGACCTCTCAGGCTCTACTACCTAGGATGCTGCCAGTAGAACTAACTCATCTGGGTAACCTTCTCTAAGGCTCTAATCTTCTTATCCTTAAGCATCTTAATCTCCTGATACCATTATCTTAGCTCGCTGTTTATGAGCGTAACCATTAATGATTTTTCAAAAGATGGCTGTAACCAATAGGGAAAAAAATGGTTATATAATAATCTTTACACATACATAGAGATTAGAGTGAGTAAATGAGTGAAGTAGGTTATATAAAATTTATCCAACTCAGTTTGATGGGTTTTTTGTTTTTCCAGTCTTCTGAACAATATAGATGCAGATTTTGTCTAGAAAGAGGATACTACGTATTATCAAAAAAAAAAAAAGAAAAAGAAAAAAAGGATACTAAGCACTTCTTAAAATTTTCAACACACATCGCCCTTTTACAAAAACAAAACCAGATTTTTACCACCTTAAGTCTTCCATACTTTATATAACACTAGCTGTCATCATCTGCACAAAACCCCAAAAAGGTTGCGATTTTTTGCTCGGATCAGGAAGACTTTTCTTACCCATCACAATGAATCGTACCAGAAACTGTTTTTCGATGTTCACTTTCTACAAAGAGATCCCATATTGGGACCAAAGAAATTAATCATATTAAGAGCTAAAATGTTAATGCATCAATTATCACCAATATAATTAATTGATAAGTACTAGTATTTTTTTGTGATTTATCTTTGCTAGTTGCTTTATATATTTTCAATTAATATGGTTATAATTATTATCAATCAATGGTAGATGTAGTCAAATCCTTTTGGGTATTAATTATTAAATACATTAATAATATTAAAATATGTAGAATCAGTCATTAGTTAATATGTCTAAATCACTTATTAGGATGATTTCTAAGCATAAATGTCTACAACATATTACACGTTATGAAACGTGGCGAACCTCAAGTATATAAGAAGAAGCCCTTCTCTAAAACCAAATAAGTCATTTTTATTATTTGTTGAAGAAAGAAAGAAACAAACAAAGCAGAATGAATAAGTTGATATTTCTTCTTCCTCTTCTCTTCTCTGTCGTCCTCTTGCGTCGGGACGCGTCTGCGGCGCGTCTAGCTGGGGGTTGGACTCCGATAAAAAATGTGAAAGACCCTCACGTGGTAGAGATCGGGGAATATGCGGTGTCGGAATACAACAAGCAAAGTGAATCAGGACTGAAGTTCGAGACAGTTGTAAGCGGAGAGACACAGGTCGTGGCAGGGACGAATTACAAGCTAACGGTGGCGGCAAAAGAAGGGAACGGAGCAAGCAAGAATTACGAGGCCATAGTGTGGGAGAAGCCATGGATGAACTTTAGGAATCTCACTTCCTTCAAGCCTCTTACTAATGGTCGATTCCTCTGACTCATTCAAACTTGTAACCGCTAGTTCCTCTTGTTCAAAAAATAAGTAAATGAATATGGACAAGAAGATGGCAGTTTCATTTATATAAATTAATATTTATGAAAGTTATTATGGATTATAATAAAAATCTCAGCGGTAATTAAGGCGGAGAATGAGGTTTTTATAAGAAAAATGGGGTAAGTCACGAGACAAACAATTGAGAGATGTGAACTAATAAATTTAAAATAAAAAATCAAAAATAAGAGAGGAACACGTGAGATGAAAAGACAATAGAGAAGAACATGCATCGATGTCTTTTGTCTTTGGTTCATCTTTCCCAATTAAAAATAGAGACCGGTTATCTTTCAGGCTCCACCACCTAAAATGCTGCTAGTAGAACTAGCTCGTCCGGATAACCTCCTCTAATCTTCTTATCCATAAGCTTCTTAATTTCTTGATACCGTTATCTTATCCCAACTCAATGATTCTTCAAAAGATGGGAGTAACAATTCCGGAGAAAATGGTTACATAAAAATCTTTGCACATACATAGATATTAGAGTGAGTAAATGAGACAAGTAGGATATAATAATTATTTATCCAACTCAGTTTGATGGGTTTTTTTCCCGTCTTCTGAACAAAATATGATGCAGATTTTGTCTAGAAAAAAGGATACTAAGCACTTCGTAAAATTTTCAACACACATCACCCTTTTACAAAAACAAAACCAGATTTTTACCACCTTAAGTCTTCCATACTTTATACAACTACTGTCATCTACTTTTAGCACTAGTGCACATATTTGGAACATCCACACCATTAACCCCATGTACCGCGAAGCAGAGGAGTTGCTTCAACATCATCCCCAAAAGTCTTTATAAGATCGCACGAGGATTCACTTTCTGTCTCCAACTCCATACCCAACTCTTCCTCTATATCGTCGGACGCCGAGATCAGTAAGAACTCACATCCTTCGTAATTCAGGAAATCGGGCGGGTCCGCTGCTCCGAACCGGGTATGACCTAAATGAGCCTGAATATGGGCCGGAAATTGGGCCTTTTTCTTTCTCTGCAGCCCACCAAACCCTGACCTTCTTCCACTTCCTCCTTGCTCTGGATTTCGTATTTGGATCAAGAAAGAGCCTTCTGGCTCAATATTCATCGACTCTTGTGGCTCGTGTGCTCTGGTCTCCGATGGTAACTCGAGCTTGTAGACAAGATGTGTGTGGTGCTTCCGTGTCGAATTAGGTTTATGTCGGAGAATTCGGTATATTCCTTCTCCGACAGCTCTCGCCGGCGGTTTGTGTCTACGTCCTCGAGTCTTCGTCTCATATTCCTCTGTAATACAAATCACCAATCACAAAATCCACCACTAATTTTGAAAATTCACCAAATTTTACCTCCTTTTAGTGCAGCTTTAACATCTTCAACATTCTTCGTCACCATCTCCACAAATCCCCAAAAGGGTTGCGACTTTTTGCTCGGATCAGGAAGACTTTTCTTACCCATCACAATGAATCTTACCAGAAACTGGTTCTCGATGTTCACTTTCTACAAAAAGACCCGAATTAGGATCAAAGAACATAATCAAATCAAGAGTTTAAAATGTATTGTTCATCTTCTACCTCGACGCCGTGTCCTCCTTCACCTCTGTTCTTGGCGCCGGAAGAGCTACTACTCGCGTCTCCGTCACCGGAATGTTTATCGGAACTTTCTTTAGAAGAGAGGGGCTCTTGTTTCTCCTCGATGGGATTTTCTCCGGACTCTGGACGCATCACTATGTATAACCTTTGAACATCGTCCACACTGTGAGCTTCTTCTTTGTTAACCTTTGGCCTATAAAAGAAGAATATTTCTCCTCTTTCCTGATTAACAAAGTGAAACTCATCATGGAACAACAGAGACAAGACTAATCGGATTCATTAACATAGAATAGAAGAAAGGTAACAAAACCTGAATCTCAACTTGAGGATCTGGTCTCGTTTTAACTTCTTTACCTTGTCCCATTTTGTTCTACTACACTCTTACGGTGAACTTTACTCTTTACCTTTAAATACTGTAGTGTTTTTTTTTTCTGTGTCTTTAACACTTGACATCGTTAGAGCACTTCCACGTTATTGTTTACTGTGAGGTACGTGTCGATGAACATGTAGTTCACTGTGAAAGATTAAAGTCTTAAATTTACATTTTATATTTTCTCAAACAAGATGTGCATTGAGAATTCACATTCCACGTATTTACATATTTTGTTTCTTTAAAAGAAGAAAGAATTACTCAACTAGTCTCAATTAATACCTAAATGACTTATATAGTCTCCTCCA
>OVAX01002288.1:0-30380 GCA_900406405.1 Lepidium africanum
GAGGAGGAGGAAAGGGAGGAGGAAGAAAAGTTGGTTTTAAGGTCTTATTGTAGAAAGGGTAGAGCTCGTATCTTACATGACAACTCCGACAAAGAAATCTTCCTCCAATTTTTTCAGGAGTCGTCAATTCATCAATGCTTTTTTGAAGACAACTTACGCAATTCTTGTTTGATATATAAGGCTGGCACTGAGCCCTTACGTAGATGGTTTGTGACGCTGTGAAATTCGCCTCGTTAACTGCATACTTTTTCAAACTATTAGCAGCCAGTTTAGCATTTTTTTTCATCAAAGAAAGAAGCACATTATTGAACTGATTTGATTGGTATGCCATAATACTCTCAGAGTTCATCACCAAGATTCCTTTATCGGTCACAGGATCCAAGAGAATATTCCTGTCAGCATATCGAAGCATGCATTCCTCACAATAAATCGAAGCCTCCTTCCCATCTGGACACCGATCCAGAATATTGTGGACTGCCCACTTAACGCAGTCACCACAGATTTTGGACGAAATGTCTCCGCTGCATAGGTAAAGTCCACTTACCATGTCAGGTTTTTGACCCATTTCAAGGCTTCGGAATCCACTTGAGAATTCACCATCGTTAGAAAGAGACGACAAAAGGGTGTTTAGATTGGAAGAGTATGTGCTGTTTTTGAGGTATGGTCTATCTGTTGAACAGACGTTACTGACGTAACCTGCTTTGCTTTGCTGTATCGAAGGTCTCAGGTTTGTAAGGAAAGTGAGAAGAAAGAGAAACCCATAACTCGACATTCTCCAATAAATCTTAATAACTCTGAAAATGAGTAGTGCTGCTCTCTAAATCTATACAGTTTCTTCCAAGTCTACGTCAAGGGTTAAAGTAAATTGGACAAAGAAAAAAAATGATTGTATACAAATGTACATGACTACACATATACCAATTTTGATAATCTCTAAGTTTCTACATAAACTTTATGTTAAATTATCGTAACACACCCGAACTATTATTGGACATGTGAAAACACCGTAATCATAGAATTTTGACTATACATATTGGAATTAGTTTTGTCAGCATTGACTCCGATCAATATTTTAAAATATCTAGAATTAAATTGGTTTAACAACAAAACTAAAATTTAATTTTGTTGGTTGAATAATCAAACGCAAAGTTAAAAAATAATAAAACTAACATTAAAAAATCTAGGCCTGACATTCACATATTCGTTGGGGTTTTTTTTTTTCTTTTTTTTCCCGAAAACTAGATTTCATTCAACATGAGAAACACAAAGGACAAAAGTACAGACTAATAAGGCCAGATAAACCAGACAAAAGAAATCGAAATAGACATCAGAGTGTTTTGGACAACAAAACCAAAAGATCAAACTTAAACTTACTTAGAGCAGAAACTAGAGAAAGACTTAAAGAAACCACAACTTAGAGAAAACATTAGCCATAACCTAAAGCTAGAACCTTGTGAGTCAAAGAATTAGAAAGTCCTAGGGTGCCTTGTGAGATTTTATAACCAACCTGGTAAACCTTGGCTTAAGTAATCATGGCAGCGGTTATCAGTGATGACACTACGCGCTATTCTGTATGTCCATGAATTTCGTTTTTGCGGGATTAGGCAGAAACTAACTTGTGGTTGTTGGTTTAAAAGTGATCGGAGAAGATTCAGCTGGTATTGAAACCGTGGCCATTGATTAGGGAATGTGATGGCTTGGTATAGTGAAGCATTTTCCACTGTGATCAAGACAGAAAATAGATGTAGATCAAGCACACTTTGGAGTAGCCATAATAGTCCCTGTAACTCCAAATGAAACTTTGAACCCATTTGCAACAAAGCTCGTCTTGAATGTAGGTAGCTATCATCTGAAGTATCTTTAATGATCCAAGCTCCACCATGTATATGAGATTGTTTTTGCCGTATTACATTCCACCATGCTATATATCTTGCCCACACTTGTCGGCACTGGTGAAAGACTTGTTTTGCTTGTGGTGTACGCCAATTTTTGTGATGGTTTATTTTTCAATTTGAACTAAATACTTTCCTCCTCCAAACAGTCTTTAGCTACCATTCTTAGGTCTGGTTTAATGTTGTGAATGGTTGTGGTATTACGAGTTTTCCAGATAGTCCATAAGATCCAGGGAAATGAAACTCTTAAATCCTTTGGAACGTTGTTATTTTTCCAAATATTCAGAAGATGAAGGAAATTTCCTGGTAATGATGTAGCATGAAAACCTTGTATAGGAGTAGGGAAATTTATCAACCGCCAGATTTGTTTTGCCGGGTGGCATAAGAAGAGCATGTGATTAATGGTTTCTGGTTCATTGTTACAGATTCGACAGCATGATGAAGGTATAATTGTTCTTTCGGTCATATGTGAATTGACTGCCAGAGCTCTCAAGAGGGCTTTCCACATGAAGATTTTAATTTTGTTGGGCGCTCGAAGTTTCCAAATTCTCAATTTGAGAACTTCTTGATAATTTGGTGAGGTTGCGGTCACCAGACGACCATGTGCACTACGGTTATTACATAGCCAATACCCACTTTTGACCGTGTAATTACTTGATCTGTTATAACTCCATATACATGAGTCATTTTCATCTTGACCTGGAACAATGGACGTTATCAAAGGGATTTCAGAATGATGAAACGTGGCGAGTAATAGTTCCATATTCCAACCAGATTCTTGGAGTAACGCTTCTACTTATAAATCAGCTTCAAAAATCGACTCCCTACTGAGTGGGGTTCATGGTTGTTTATCATAAATCCAGTTAGTGGTCAAGACGTGTGTGTCTCTTCCATTACCAATTTGTTTGAGTAGGCCTCTGGAAAGCAACATTTTTCCTTTCTGTATACTCTCTACCCGTATGAGAGTTTATTCCCCAGTGAACTGTCCAAGAAATTAGAGGAGTTATGGTATATAGATTTATATACCTTAGCAAACAGTGACGTTGGATTTTGTAGTAACCTCCAAGCCTGTTTAGCTAATAGTGCAGTATTGAAATTTTCAATGTCACGAAAACCCAACCCACCTTTGTTTTTAGCCCGACACATTTGCTTCGAGTCTACCCCTGGTATTTTGTGATGTTCCAAATCATTATTCCACTTGTATGATCGAATCAAGCTTGTGATTTTCCTGCATTGAGATTTTGTAAATTTAAAGCATGACATCGCATATATTGGTAGAGACATAGCCACTGTCTTAAGCATTATTTCTTTTCCGCCAGCTGACAAAGTTTTGGTAAACCAATTATTTGTCTTGTTCTTCAGGTTGTCCATAATAAATTGGAAGATTTTTGTCTTGGAACCTTTAAATGAGTCCGGTAATCCAAGATATTTGTCTATATCATTAGTCGAATGAATTTCTAATATGTCGCGAATCTGTTGGCGTGTAACTTCAGCTGAATATCCAAAAGTGATCGCATATTTTTCAAAATTAATCATTTGGCTTGAGACTTGAGAGTAATCCAGTAAACATTCTTTCAAAGTAGTTGCTTCATGATGTGAAACTTTACATATAAACAAACTATCATCTGTATATAAGAGGTGGTTAATGATTGGTCCAGAGCTGTGGAATCGAATCCCAGAGATATTACCTTGTGTTGCAAGGAAATTCATTTTACCAATTATTGCTTCCGTACAAAGGATATATAAGTAGGGAGAAATTGGGTCTCCTTGTCTAATACCTCGTTGCGGCTGAATTAGACCGTGAGCCTGCCCATTAATTAACACTGAGTATGACACTGATGTACCACAGAACATTATCAACGTACCCATTCCTGTCGGAAGCCAAGCTACAATAGATACTCTCATAGAAAGTTCCATTCCAGATGGTCATATGCCTTAGAAATATCTGTTTTAACAAGCATATGATTTGAGTCTCCATAACACTTAGTAGTCATATGATGAATTAATTCGTGAGCTATCATAATGTTGTCGCTAATTAGCTTACCAGGTGTAAACACTCCTTGCGTTTCTGAAATAATATCAGGTAGGAGTGGTTGCAGATGGCGAGTAATAATCTTGGAAAAAAGTTTGTAAGCCATTGAGCAAAGGCTGATTGGTCGGAAATCCTTCATATTTGTCGATTGATCAGTTTTTGGAATTAAACTAATATAAGTATAATTCCATTCTGACGGGAAGGAGCCAGCTTCAAATAATCCTGTAATCTCCGATGTGAGTTGAGGAGCTATAATGTCCCAATATTTATGAAAGAAATAACCCGTCATTCCGTCAGGACTTGGAGCACTGTCTGCTCTGATACTGAAGGCCGCTTCTTTAATCTCCGCTGGGGAAATGGGAGCCATAAGAGTAGAATTCATTTGATTAGTGATTCCAGGTCGAATGTGACAGGTTAGATTGTGTAAATCCCCTGGGTTGGAAGACTTATATAATTCTTGAAAGTATTGAGCAGCAATAGATCCTTTTAACCCTTCCAGATACTGTAGATGGCCCGACGAATACAGAAAGCTTTGAATATGATTACGCTTTCGTTGGGGTTTAGGTTGGCTCTTTATAGGTTTCCTTTTCTTGTTTTATTGACTTAAAATTTATTTAGGTATTTTTATTTTTTGGATTGAGTTTGATTTAGATATAGATCGGATTAGGGAAAACTGTCAGAAAACATGTGAACTTACAAAATCTGGTTGATTTAACTAAGAACTTCATACTCGGTCAACTAAACTACTAATTTACTGTTGAATATCATATAAATTTTGGATATATAACTAAGAACTTCATACTCGCTCAACTCTTAAATTTAAAATTTCTCTAAATTTGAAATCCAGGTTCAGAGATGAATATCATATAAATTTTGGATATACTATATGAGTCCCACCCCTTTAAAGTTAACACAAAAGAAGAGCCAATTTGACTGTCTTATGAGTAAAAATGTTTCAATTGCTGACAATAATTTTAGTGGTAGAATGCCATACATGTGGTGCAGGAAAATTACGGTTTTACAAAACCGCATAGGTGGAATGATATATGATAGTTGTCACCAATCAACAAATAATGCATCCAAAAGGTGGTTTTTTTCTGGAAAAAATATACATTACGCTACAGTGATTGTATGAGTAAACTATGTACTTTGTTCAGAAGCAGCCAAAACCAGCACATCTTTTAAAAAACGCTGCAATGCCTTTTTTTTTTTTTTTTCCCTTTTTTTTTTGTGTTGTAAATAACCTTTNTTCCCTATTATTATTGTGTTGTAAATAACCATGTGAAGAATTATCCATTACTGCTGGATATTCGGATCTGTATACATTTTTTTATCTGAAAAATGAATATTCGGATCAAACAGATACAGATAATACAAAAATCAGAAATGGATATCCGCATATATCCGTTTTTTTATACCGAATATATTAATCTTTTAAATATATTTTTAAATATTTTAAATATATTGTTAAATATATTTTTAAATATTTTAATTTTTTGAAAAAAATAATTTTTTAATATATAAGAAAAAGAAAAAAAAACGAACATCCGCAGATATTCGTTTTTATACGAATATTTTTGGTCCAGATATCCGTCAAAACGGATACGAATACGGATCATAATTTCACGGATCAGACAGATTCGGATATCCTTAAAAAGACAGGATATCCATATCCGTAACAAGCCTAGTTGTAATGTATGGTAATTTATAAAAGGGAATTTCATAAGAAAAGCCACTTTTAAATTTAAAATTATATAAAATGCTATTACCAATTTAATATTATCTTTAATATCATAAAAGTATATTTTGTGGCAAAAATGGATTGTATGAAAAGATGAATATACCTTTGAAACTGGGTAAAAAAATGTAGCAGAGATATGAGTTAGACGTCTCTAGTAGACAACAATGAGTCAGATTGCTGACACATGTCGCGTAAAAATACATGTCACGTCAGTTTATTACTGACACGTGCCAAATTGCTCAAAATATCATAAATTTATTTTGAATTCTGAATGCACTTGTCTTTCCTAGACGTTTAACCTATATGTCCGGGATATTGTTGTCCACCATAGACGTCTATCATGTATGCTTGTCATCAATTGCTGACACATGGCAATTGCTCAAAATAAAAAGTAAGATTATTCTGATTTTATATGCACTTGTCTTTCCTTGACGTCTAATCCATATAGTCATGACATTGCTGTCTGTCATGGACGTCTACACCCATATGGTCGTCGTTCTGGATCCAATTAATCGAGCACAAGCGAAGTGTATTCTCACAAACCTGCCGTGAAAACAACGATTTTGTATTTTTCTCCATTTTTTTTAAGAAATTCGTCAACTCCTAGCCGTTTAATCACAAAAAAGGTCAAGATCTTATCGTCAATTTTAGGATTCACTACGAATCATACGAAATTTATGGTTTCTCCATTATTGAATGAACAAGCATTTCATCTAGATCTAACACAATTGTCTTCTTCGTCTCGTCAAATGATTTACCTGATTTTTTGTGCATCTGATCTTAATTTTACGATGACGACGAAGATAATTTCATTGATGACGATTGATGAATTTTGTAGTTTTTTCTGATGATGAGTTTTGTCGCCATTGAAGAAGAAATAGAGAGCAAGAGAGGTAAGTGTTTCAAGGGTACAAAATTGTCTTTGTGCCTATGCCTCAAAATTTTATTTCATGGCAAAATTGATGAATCATAGGATGCTGCATTTAGTATAATTTCAAGTTAAAATGTAGCATTTGGTGTAAATAACTCTATAAAATATATGAAGTTATTTTCCTTTTGAGTTAATTAGATCCTTTTAACAATTTAAATAATTTGATCCAATTTAGAATTTAAAGTTCAATATTCAGGTACTTTGTTCTCCACTGCGAAACTGCAGTTATCAATCAGAATCAGACCCTATGATTGGTGACAATATAAAAGTGCATGAAAAAAAACAATGATTGGTGAAAATATAAAAGCACATTCAAAAAATTTGATATATTGTGACAACTGAATTGTGACTATGAATATTAGTAATAATTTGTGACGTTTAATATACAATTTTGTTTGTTATGAATTATTGTGACTCTATTCTGTAATGATCCATGACAAAATTGTTACTAGATTTATTTGTTACGAGTATATTGTGACGTTTTAGTTACTAATATGCATTTGTGACACTTGTATTTTAACCATTTACAAATCATCACAAATTTGTGCTAATATTTTCATATTGTTGATAAAATATGTGTTATTGTAACAAAATATTATGTATGAATGAAATTTTTTCTTGTAGCAGTAGTACTGTTTTCTAAATAATACTATAAATTAATAAAATCGTAATATTATTATTATTACTATAAAATTTCTTTTACAAATTATTAAAAGAATTATTAAATTTATATTTTAATTGAAAAGAGCATGAATTGAAAGTTACTTATATCTAATTCCCATAAAGCTGTGTATTTACTATGAAAAAATTATGAGTATTTGATAATTTTTGTTTTCATTGAATAGTTAATTGATTACGTGTGTACTGTGTAGAAAGAGAAATAGCAAAAATAAAATTTCTTTTCACACACTAAAATTTTCATCGATAAGATCCCACAAATGGAAAAATTTACTGTCTAAAAACTATAGACAAATGCAAGTGACTTTTAGTCTACTGGCAGGTGGTAAGTTCACTAAATGGCAGTCGCATTTGCACATCTAGCGATCGAATCCCACCATCTACATTATGTAAGAACTTGACTAATAGGCCGGTCAGTTGTGCTTCAATATTAAAAAGAAAAATTATAGGCAAATTTTTTTATACAAAGAGTTAGAAAATACGATATATAATTCAAAAACCTAAAAATTACAAGAATAAACGAAATGAACTATATGTTCAGGTTTTTAATTGTGACTATAAAAGAAATAAACAGTAAACTTTTATTTAAAAAATATCAATTCTTGGATTTCAAGTAAATCTACTGGAATACGGAGTGGGAAAAGTTTAGATTGGCAGTCCATTCATTTATTCTAACAAAATTAGGGCTGGGCATAATTACTCGTTACTCAGTTTATACTCGCTACTCGATTTGTACTTGACTCGAAAAGTTAAATATTTAAGTCAAGTAATAAGTATGTTAATTTCATTACTCGCAAATACAAGTCAAGTAATAAATATTGATAAAATTTTCAATACTCAGCTTGTTAGTACTTGACTCGTGATTTTATAACTATATATGTTTGAAGTTTAAGATTTTATTATATATATAAAAACTTAACAAATAATTTTTTGAAATAATTATATGTTAAATTCAATAATTGTAGGATGGTGAAAGTCTTTATTTGTCGGGAAAGAGTGCAAAACATTCCAAATTAATTCTTCAAATGATAAAAGTATTAAACTAAAAACGAGTATTTTACGGATAGCAGAAGTTTTGATTAAAACAATAATATTTTTGATATATTTATTTTATATAAAATATGATTTTATACTATTACAAATTGGGTCAAGTAACTTGCAAATATTCTTATTTTCAATAAGTACTAAGTACTTGATCTAAACAAGCTAAGTTTAAGTATTAAATATTATTACTCGACCAAGTCAAACCAAGTAATAAGTTTATGAAAATAAGTAAGTATTCGGTTCGTGTCCAAGCCCGTAATTAACTTTTTAATATCCATTCTGCTTTCTTTTACAAAAAAAAAATCCATTCTGCTTTTTACTGTTTTGTGTGTGATTGGTGTTTTTTATACTTTTTCTAGAAATCCACTTTTTTTTTTACTACACCAATCATACCCAAAGACTCTAATTCATTGGGTGTGGAATGCTTTATTCTAAAGTAGACTCCCACAATTCAACTTCACTGTTCCAAAGAAAATAAAGGAAATAAACTATTTAGTTATACAACGTATACCCCATAATAGTCATATATTTGCGACAAGCTTATCAGGCCACTCTAGTCTCCCAGAATGTATTATGGGAAATATCAGTGTGAGTTTTCAAATTTTGTTTCTAAGAGAAATTCCAACCCACATACCAAATTTAGTGTAAAAATAATACCAAATTTGATGTTTTAGTGTTTCAAAAAAAATTTCATCTCCAACCATAACACTAAATTTCACAACAAATATAATATTATATAACTAAATTTTTAAGATTTTCTTTATTAATAAATTTTAAATTATTTTATTTATTAATAATTTTGATAAATAATCCAAAACTACCTAATATTTGAACTGAACTTACTTATGTATTTTAAATTTTGTTAATTTAAATATGTATTATTTTATATTAATTACAGCTAAAATTTAGAACAAAATTCAAAACATTTTAGGGTGTAGTTCTTTTCATTTATAAATTTTCTAGTATTTTAGAGTATATTAATGGTTTTGAACATTTAGATATTCGGGTGAATTTCAATAGGTTTTGGGTAAAATATTCTAGATTAATAATAAGAAATGATATCTTTAATTATATTGTAATATTAAAATAGTAATAAAATAATAATATTTTTTGGTGTTTTGTGAATATTGATGCACCAGATATGGTGTCATATTGTTCACAAAACACCAAAATTTAGTGTTTGGTGTAAAAAATGGTATTTGGGTTGGAGTACATTTACACCAAATTTGACGTTTGGTGTCTTGCATTGGAGATTGCCTAATAAGGTAAAAAGAAAAAAAGTCTATAAAGGAAATGTAAGAGAAAAAATACACTAAATACAAAAGACTGGATATACAATATAACTTTTTAAAATTAATACTCGTTCACTAATAACTTCTATAAATATAATTTTATGGTCTCAAATTGAGTTCTTGATTTAATTAGTATATCGATAAATTAATAACCTTTATAAATTAATAAAAAATTATAGTTTTAATGTAGTCTGACATTATTAATTTATTGAGGTTTTATTGTATTCACACAACTGATGAACATTGACCGACATATTTCAGGATTTTGAAACCTTTTATAAAGATATGTAGATCTAATGTGAATGATCCAATCACCACAAACAAAAATGATCCCGGAAAAATAAGACACTACAAAAAATATGAGTTATTGTGATAATTTTAGTATGAATATTAGTAATAATATATGACGTTTTATATACAATTTTGTTACGAATTTGATTTGTTATGAATCATTGTGACTTTATTCCGTAACAATTTGTGACAAAATTGTTACCAGATTTATTCGCCGCAAGTATATTAGTTGTGACGTTTTTGTTACTAATATGCATTTATGACCCTTGTATCGTAACAATTTACAAATCATCACAACTTCGTAACAATATAATTACATTGTGAAGATATATATATATATTATTGTAACAAAATATTACGCATCAATACAAATTCTTTCTTGTAGTGAGAGAAATTAATATTATATGTGTCTTCTCAGTTGAGAAGATAGGAAGACTTGGGGTACTTTGAAGTCAATATGGAGTCATTTCATGTTTTCTTGACAATGCTATCTCTTCCACTTCTACAAACTGATGTCTGGTTGCTATGGAACAATAGCAAAGCGTCCTATCTGAGAAGCTCTCATTTTCCTAAGCATGGCTTAAATTTTTACCCTCAAAACACAGTGCAGTATGAGACCCAAAAGTATGGTTTTTTTTTTTTTTTTTTTTTCAGGTTCACTCCAAAAATATGCTTTCGTTATTTGGATGGAAAACATGGACATATTATATTATGCAGACTCTCTTGCATCATAGTTGTTTACTTTCCAAACACTATAAAGTATGAAGTTTTGTCTTACACTTACCCTAAATTCTACTTGGATGGAGATATTGTGGATGTACATTTGATCATAGATTCTAACTTATACTACTACTCATTATATATGTGTCTTTTTGGATCTCTACTCAGTTTAGTAAATTTCCCTTTAGGTGACACATATGTGTTCTACATATTGGGATAAAGGATCAATTCTAGTTAGTAGTTATCCAACAATATTTCATGTCAAAATTGTATTACTTATAGAGAATTTGACCTATTATGCCATGCATGTGAAAATTAGAAATCATGGCAAATGCCATCCGAGATTTCCTTTATGGGAAATGCCACAACATAGTGTTTCTGTAGCATGGCAGAAAACGGTCATACCTCTTAAGGGTGTGGCATTTGATGGCAGAAGAAGTGAGGAGATACAGTAATGGTGGGAGAAGGAGAAGCTTAAAAATGAGGATTCTTAGGCCTTTGCGTGAAGAAGGACATTCGGAAATGGATGAGAGTGATGATGGGGACCGACTAATGTGAAAGTGGGTGGTTGGAGGGGGGGGGACGTATAGATAGTTGATTTGGGCAAAGTGAGTAGAGAGAAGGAGAATGGGAAGAGGACTAGCATTGAAACAAAGGTTCTGATGGGATGCTGCCTACAGAGTTGTTCATTTCCTCAAACATAATCCCGGTTAAGGAATTATGTTGAGTTCTAATCCGGATCTCACAATTACTGGCTGATGTGATTCAGACTGGACTGGCTTCTCTCTTACTCAACGTTCCATCATCGGATACTTTATTCAACTTGGCTCCTATCCGGTGGCTTGGAAAACTGAAAAACAACAAACTGTAAGTCGATCTTCTACAGAGGCAGAATATAGGGCAATATCTTATCTCTATCAAGACTTGATTTGGCTTAAACGCCTACTACTTGATCTCAGTTTTGATCACACAGCTCTGATGAAGATGTTTTGTGACAACAAGTCAGGTATTTACATAGCTACCAACCTGATTTTTCACGAAGGCACAAAGCACAGAGAAAAAAAATTAAACAATTGCCACTTCGTCAAGGACAAGATCGTTTCAGGTAATGTGGTTCCATCTTATGTCCCAACAAAGACTCAATTGGCGGATGTTTGTTGCTTTCTTATGCAAGTTGGGCATTAAAGACTAATATGCTCTAATTTGAAGAAGGGGGGGGGGGGGGGGTGGGGTATATCAATTACATTTTAATTGTGTATTTTTACATTAAGCAAGTAGGTTAAAATCCTTTGCTATATATGTAAACGTTCTGATAAACGCCGTAAGAATTATCTTCTGAAATTCTTAGCCGACTTTGAGTTTGATAGTCAATGAGGGGCTACTTTAGTGATGGAAGCATCGTCGATGGAACATAGACCAAATGAATCCATTGATGGACGTACTTGTTATACTTTTCCATGTCTAGCCTGCAAGAAAAATCCAGGTGGTCGAGGAACAGCAAGAGCGATTGAGCTAGTAGTGAGTATTTGGAGGATTGATGACATGGTTTGATGATCTTTAGCTTCTTCTTGAACACATAGTAAAGCAATATGTATGCATCTGCTTTGCTTGATAATTCTCTTGAATGAATGGATCCAGTAGTTCCAATGGTGACTCAGTGTTCCATAGTCTCCAAGTCTAGTGAAACATTTAAGCAAAAGTGTTAGACTACAAGAATATAGGTCAATATCAGGTGATCTTTTGATCGTATACTCACATATGTGACCAAATTTCCAGCACTATTATCCATTCGATAAAGACTGTTATTCTTTTTACCACTTATAATTTCTAGAACAAGGACTCCAAAGCTATAGACATCTGATTTCATGGAGAGCTGGTCATACATTGCCTACTCTGGAGACATATAGCCACTGTGACATAACTCAAAGCTTGAGTTTGAAAGAAGCATGTTACTTGTATTGAAAGGGAAACAAACTTACTAGGTTCCCACAATTCTTTTTGTGTTGCCTTCTATTTGGTCCATTCCAAATATTCTTGCCATTCTAAAATCTGCAATCTTTGGGTTCATATAATTATCTAAGAGGATATTACCTGCTTTGAGGTCATGATAAACAGTGTTTTCATCGGTTTTTAGTCCTTGATTTCTATGGTTTTATTGAGTCAACAGTACATGTTTTAGAGTCTTTTAATCTGTTTTAGAGTCTTTTCAGGTCATAAGTCACACTTGGAGAAGATGAGCTGTTTGGAATGAAAACGAGCATATAGAGATGCAGAATCATGTTGAAGCATCAGAAGTTTTGCTTCCTTTGAAAGACTTCCCACCGTTGGATCGAGCTAAAACTTTAACACAAGATATCTACGTGAGTTAGCTTTCATTTGGAGGTGGTTTGAGGGCAATAGGACAAGCGGTTATGAAGATTTGATAATTTTACTGAAGATGTGTCATTCTAGCTGAGAACAGACGCTACCAAAAGATGCGCTCGACCTAAGGATCGACCTTTTAAGATCAAAATTGACTGTTCTACATGTTGATCAATCGATATGTACCCATATCGATCGTTCTGACCCTGTTATGCAAAATAAAACTCTGTTTTTGACTTTTTATTTGACCTGGTTTAATTTAAGTTGTATTAAGTCAAGCCTTGGAACAAAAAATACTGAGGGTTGGCCGTTTTTGAGATGAGAGACTCTTTTAGCCACTTTTCTTTTGTTCCTTGAAGCTCTAGGGAGAATATCTCTTTCTCCACCACTTTTGGAGAAGATTTTTTAACCCTCTTTACTTTTAATTCAGTTTATCATTATGTTTATTTATTCTTCTTCTTTGTTTGTTCTTTCTTTTATGTCTGAATAATTTATCAATCATCTTTAGGGATTTTTAAGGATTTATGGATTCTATGGTTTAGGAAAAAATATGGCTTGATTTTGTGTGTTCTCCATTTATTGCTGAGTGTAATGGTTAGATTAGCATGATCACCTAGTCTAGGATTTTAGGTTGTTTAACTTTCCAAAAGCCTGTTAGATGCCTGAACTAGCATAGTTGATCAACTAGTCCTTAACCAACGAAAGTTGATGTTAAGGCTTGTTGTGGACCTGTTAGACCAATTCGATAATGCATATTTACATCCTAGGACTGATATACATGCATTTTATCCCATTTTAGCTGCATAATTTACATATGTTTGCATTCATTTTCATTTCATATTCAGCATTCTAGAGTCCTTTTAGGATCATTTTGGTATGCACATTACATTTGGAGTGTCTCAAGTACTTTGGAGCATATTGGAGCATTCTGGAGCGAAATTGGCATAAGGACTGCAAGGATGAGACTAAGACGAAGTGCCTGAACTGAAGACCTTGAAAACTGAAGATTGCATAAGCCAAATCTTCTCATTTAGTTAGTACCCTGCGAGTGTAGCAGAAAAACTAGGCTAGAATTGCAGAATCATGAAGCACTCACTGTCCAATTCAGTGAGTACCATGCGAGTAGAGCATAATGACCAAGCCAGAAATATGAATTTTGGAGCACTCGCTGGTCCAACTCGTAGGGTAACCTTGAAGCTGAGATTTTTGGAAGTGGTTGAAGCTGAATTCTGAGCTCGTTACCCAACTCGCCAGTCACCTTGAAGCAACATCAACCGACTTCATCTATTTTGACCGACTTTACTTTTGCTGACTCGGATTAGAGCATTCATGTTTTGAGCCCTATAAATACTCCTTTAAGCGAAAAACACAAAAACCTAGTTTTTACTCCTTTTGGTTAGATCTGAGATATTCTCTCATTGCCTCTTTCTCTGTTCTTTACTTCTTTGATGAAACGATTCTGCTACACTCGCAGGGTACTGACTGAATGAGCAGATTTGGCTTGTGCAATCTTCAGTTTTCAAGGTCTTCAGTTCAAGCACTCCGTCTTAGTCTCATCCTTGCAGTCCTTATGCCAATTTCGCTCCAAAATGCTCCAATATGCTCCAAAGTACCTGAGACGCTCCAAATGCAATGTGCATGCCAAAATGATACTAAAAGGACTCTAGAATGCTGAATATGAAATGAGAATGAATGCAAACATATGTAAATTATGCAGCTAAAATGGGGTAAAATGCATATATATCAACTCCCCCAAACTTAGTCCTTGTTTGGCCTTAAGCAAGTGCAATGAACTAATAAGGAAAAAAGGTTATAGACACAGGGAATATCTAACTCGCCAATCAAGCACCTCAACAGGTTGAAACTGTAAACCACAAGTAAACCAATGTTCCTTTATGGCTCTCACCATATACTCGTCTATAAGCTTAGCATCCAGTCCTCAAATCCTTAATGCCTAAGCTGGTCTCTAAGAGTGCACACTTGAATCCTTATATCTAGAGGTGAATGCCATAAGAGGGACTATAGATTAATGAACATATGCTTCAACTTCCTGAACTTGTTATGGCATAGATTCAATTAAGCACACTTATCAATTCCTTTGTTTGTTCAGTTTAAGCACAAACTCATGTTCTTCGAATCTGCAGCATATTCAATGGTCTGCTTCACTTCCCTTTTAAGGATTCACACCAATGAATGGCTACTTCATGTTCTACTCTCCGCGGTTTCAGTGAGGCACAAGAAGGTACGAGTTTACGCACAATTCCCGCTCACCTTAAGCATCATCGAATGAGTTGCAGTTGGAAGAGGTTTCATTTTCAGTTATTTTGCCATACCAAGTTTAAGCAAGGAAAATGTTCAATACATCTAAAGGCCCTAACTCGGCGAGTTTAAGTCCAAATTAGAAGGAAACAAGCCTGACCCCTTCAAGACACAAACGCAAGCACAGTTCTCCAAGGCAAATGATCCACCTATAAGCTTTCTACAAAGAGAGATCACAAAACCACTAAGTTCGCTGTGGTTACTAGCCAACAACCTAGCAAGAGTGCCTAATCTCAGCAAGATGATTTTCATAGAACTAGACTCAATCCTAATATGAAATACATGAGAATGCTTGAATTTTTTTTTTTTCGTTTTTCTATGCCTTAAAATGCCATGCTAAGGGGTGAGTGAATGAATAAGACAAATTCTAAGCCCTAAATGTCATGCAAGGGGTGAGTGAATGAATGCGATAAAGATGAAGATAAGAACATATAAAACATGATTAATAGATGTCTAGGACTCTCCCATAAACTTAAATCACACAGTCCTCTATGTGAATGAAAGAGTAAGAAAAGAATCCTAGATAGGCACAGCAAACAGAAACAACAAAAACACAAGAAAATTAAAGCTATGGATATTACAATGGTTGTGGAGCTTGTTGTCTCAAGTGTCGAAGGTATGAGCTGTTGAAGCATTCATCTCTTCGAGTGTGTAACTCGCTGGGTTTATAGTGGGTTCTGGAGCTGGATCATTAAGCTACTCAGCAGTTCCGCTTGGCTCGCCAATAATTCCCCATCTCATCCTTGCAATTGCCTCTCTGGTTGGCTTTTTCTTCCTTGTCATCCTTACTGTCCTTACTTCAGCTGATGAGTGGCGAGCTGGATCTTGAACTGGAGCTGACTGTGCCGAGCCATAAGCCTCTTCAGTCGAAACTGAGTGTCTTTTTGGAGCAGCTTGAGCTTGTTCCCGGGGTAACTCGCTGCTGAACCTATCTTTGATTTCAGCCATTTCCCTTCGCAGCTCCTCTCTTTCCTTAGCCCACTCCTTCTTCTCCTTCATAAAGCTCTTCACCGTCTTCACTAGCCATTTCCCAAGTCTTTGCAGCTTGCCAATACGCTTGTGAGCTTCTTTGGCTGGGATGCCCATTCGTGGCTGACTGAACTCATCAAAGAAGTACCTTTCTGGCTCCTCTTCACTTGCAACTTCAGGATTGGCTTATTCAAGCTCTAGCTCAGGATGACCGAAAAGATGCAGTGGATGAGCAAACTCCACCTTCTGAATTGACCCCCGCGAGCTCAGTTCTTTACATGGCAGGGCAATTTGTGCATCATTTTTCGCTGGATGGTTGAGGTTATACACCAAGTGCCCATCTTGATCCTCCCAACCTAACACATCTGATTCCTTAAGTGAGTGAGCATCCATGAATCTTGGTGGTACAGCCCCAGCTTCATTCAGTCTGATTCCACAAGCTATCAAGATGGGCGTTATGACTCCTCCAATGCTTATTGCCTTTGGTTTGTCTCGATGGGCTTGAAGCGCTGCTCTAGACCTGTAAACACAAAATTGTTTAGCCAAAGCATAAGTCAAACCAGCGTTACCATCATCACCCATCAATTCTCTTCCACTTAGAGTCCTTCCAATTAGCACCGAAAGAGCCATGTCCAGCATTTGCATTTCACCCAAATTGATTGGTCCTGGAGACGGCTTTGCTTACATCAGGTTTTCTATGACTGGCCAAGCACAGTTGATGGCTGGGTTTCTGATTTTGTTTCCTTTGCTGCGGGATGGAATGAATAGAGTTTCTCCACTAAGCATGAACCATACATCATTCAACTTCTTCTCTTCAAAGTTGGGGAAAGCTGCAACGCCTAGTGGAAAGCCATACAACTCCTTCATTTGCTTGAAGGTGAAAGTTTATTGTTGGTTATGCACCTTGAACGTTATGAACCCAGCTCTATTCTTCTCAAGCAGAGCCACAGTGATGTTTTTATACTCCTAAACCTCAACTATCGCCAAGAACTGAGTAGTTTCTTCCCTATAGCCATTGCTTACCATAGTTGACAACTGAGACACTCCAGAAATCTCCAACATCAAGTCTACATCTTTAGCTATCCCCATCAGTTCTAAAGTTGGTCTATGAGGGTAGATAGTACCCCTGAAACCCATCTTCATAATCGCCTTGTATGTGTTTTCAGGACTTGACTTCTTTTTCGATTTCTTAGCTCGTCGTGGTGTTCACCTCTCTTCCATAATGATGAAAGCTTGATCCTCAGTATAACCATCTTTCATCAATTCTTGGATGTTGCGGAAAAATTCATTTTCCTCCTTATCTTCGTCCATCAGAGAACCTTCTGCTTGTGCTTCATTCACAGCCTGCGCTTCAAAACTGGCTCTTAGTGTCCCTCCCTCACTTTCTGAAAGTGCAGCTTTACCCTTGCTCTTATCACGAACTAGTGCAGCTTCCTCATCACTGTCTGAAGACACAACTCGCCGGGTAGGCTGGCGAGTTGGAGCTTGAGCCTCTTCTTCGTTAGAACTTTCATCACACGACACTAACCTTCTCCTTCCCTTCCTGCTTTTCTTGCCTTTCTTAGGCTTGGGTTGTCTCTCTTTTGGCATTTCATCATCCAACGAGTTGAGTCTCATTCCCTTCTCGAAAGCCTAACAGCGAGCTTTCCACATGGCTTTTTTCACCATGGTATCTGGGTAAGAAAACATGCTTGGACTCGCCACTCTGGCTTAGGATTGAACTCGCTGTTACACTCAAACTCAGCATCCTATTCGATGGTACTGTCAAGACTCGCTGACAAAGCTTTGAATGAGAAAGAAAGTGTTATTAGAGAGAGAAGTGTATGTTGAAGTGTGAATAACAAAATGAGCTGAGCTTCATATTTATAGGGGATGGCGAGTCCTTGATGGTGCTTGGCGTGGGGGACAAGATCTGACCTAAGTATTGGCAAAACCATGTGGTCGCAGGGTCCTACTCGCCATACCACCTCAAAACTGGCCACAAATTCTCTGCTCAATTATGCCCCACATGTGTCAACTCCCCAGTACTGTTGCAGCGAGGTGACTTCAACCTTCTAGATGTTCCAATTGGGCTGAACAAATTGGCCTAACTCGCTAGTGGATCAGCGAGTATTGTTCATGAAGCCCAAAAATTTAGTTTGACCCATAAGTGCTCAGTGACTATTCCTTCTATTTCTGATCGAGTTCTTGCACGACAAAGACATAAAAACAAGAATCGAAGAAAGGCTCAGTGTGAGCAAATCAGTTAGAGTTTCAAGATAAAACTAAAATAGCCAAAAAGAAATGATAATGTACTTGAGTGAGTAAGTAGGATGAGTAATAGGGAATCATTAAATTGTTCTCCATGATTTTTTTCTTATGCCATCACTCACTCAGCACATCATCATCAACCCTAATAAACGAGCTCTATACTTCAAAAATTAAACGACAGTAAAAATTAAACTTAAGCAAGTAATGCAAAGAAAAAACTTGTAAATAAAAGCAAAGGATCTAAAAAGGATAATCATGGGATTGACTCCCAAGTGCGCTTGTTTAGAGTCTCAAGCTCGACTCTTCACACTGTCAGCTTAGTGTGATGTTTCAAGGGAAACCAGAGTTCCCTTTTCTTCATTTGCAGCCTCTGAATCCTCATTCAGTTCTGTAACTATGAAACTTTGGCCTTCAATGGGTGGCCTTCTTGAATCTTCGTTCAGATCAAACTCCAATTTTTCTGCACCACCTAGATCTAGTTCAATGGGTTTGTTCTTGACATCGATCACTACTCCAACTGAAACTAGGAATAGCCTTCCCAAAAGCAACGGATCTTGAGGCTCTTCGGCAATATTAATAACAATGAAGTCAGTGGGGACTTCAACATTGCCATGCGATGAGCAAGTACTTCTGTCAGCTAGCACAGGAGACAACTTGTTAGGCTTGTAGTCATTGAATCCCAGCCTCTTGGCACTGTTAAAAGCATTAGGCTTATGGAGGCTCCAAGATCACATAGCCCTTTTTTGAAGTTGAGGTGACCTAATGAGCAAGGTAGAGTGAACGTCCCTAGATCCTCTAACTTTTTTAGCATGACCTTAGCTTCAGCAACAGCTTTACACTCATAGCTTTCTATGTCCAGACCTTCAACCGAATGAACCTTCACTTTAACTGCTTCCTTCAAAAAATTTTGATACTAGGGGATCAAAGCAAACACATCAAGCAGTGGGATTTCTAACTCAACCTTCTTCATCTGCTTCTCAAAAAGCTCTTTGAATTTATGAGTTTGGTCTTCATTGAGGCAAGCAGGGAAAGGTGCTTGAGGTTTGGCAGTATTTGACTTCAGCATTGTAGGCTCAAAAACTAGTTCTGCAATAGCTATAGGTTCAACTCGCAAGGTAGGCTGACAAGTTGGATTAGCGAGTTGGACTGGCTGCATTTTTCCATCTTGTTTTCCCTCCCCTTTTTGGCTCACACTGTCCTCAGTGTCCTTAGGCTTTACAGCTCGAGTTGGTAGTGCTTTACCGCTGCTGAGAGTAATGGATTGAGCTATATACTCCTTTGGGTTTTGAACTGTCTTTCCTGGTAATTGGCCTTGAGTCTTGACTGAAGCAGAAGCTTGTTTGCTTTCTACATATTTGAGCTTAGCATTCAAAGTCTCAAATTTGCAGTTCAAATCGTTATGAGATGTGTCTATCTTGCGATGTACCTCTGTGAACTGCTTGGTGAACTCTGCAGCTTGTTGAGTGTGGCTCTGATGAATTTGTTGAAGCATCTCTATGATGTCTGAAGGTGTCTTCTTGTCTGACGTTGAAGCTTGAGGCGCAGGCTGGAAACTCTGGTAGTACTGCTGCTTAGGTATCCAAGCCTTTTGTTGAGTAGGCTTTGGCGGATAAACTTGGTCTTCAGGGTTGGCTATGTTGTTGCTTCGGTAAGATAGGTTATTGTTCTGCTTATAGTTATTCCACTGTCTTGAACCTCCTTGGCTGTGTAGAAAGCTGATCTTAGCAACCATCTCACCCTCCCCTTATTGGTCTTGATCCTCTTCAACAAGATTAACTTGCTTGTGATGAACTAGTAGCATCTTGTCTATCTTGTCACCCAAAGTCTTTAGCTCTTTGCGACTAACTGAATCTGATGCACTCGTCCCTCTCTCAATATGATCATAGTCCTCCCTATATTGGCCATCAGCAAGTGCCAAATTCTCAATCAACTCGCGACCATCATCCACGTCTTGGTTCAAACAGTTCCCGTTACTAGTTGTATCTAATAGCATTCAAAGCTTAGGCTGAATACCCCTATAAAAATGGCTCAAGATGGTTTCCTCAGAGAATCCATGATGTGGGCACTGTGACTGATATGTCTTGTAACGCTCCCAGGCTTCAGCTAGAGATTCAGTGCCACTCTGAACAAAGTTTGATATAGACTTTCTTAGCTTGGCAGTCCTGGATGTTGAGAAGAACTTAGCTACAAACACCCGTTTGCAATAAGCCCAAGTGTTTATAAAAGGCTCGTGTTTATTTTATTTTGCAAAGACAGACATTTTTCTTACGGCTTAGAGTTCTTGTTAGTAAGGGAGAAGATTTCCTCAATACTTTTGAGAAGATTTCTGAACCCTTTTTATTATTTAATTGCAATTTCATGTTTTTCATGTCTGAGTAGTTTCATTGTCAAGTTTAGGGTTTTCTAGGGATTTAGAAATCAATGATTAGGGAATAAATAGGATTGATAGTTAAGGATTCTCCATCTATGCTTTTGCTTAATGCTTAGATTAGCTTGATCACCTAATCTATGATTCTAGGTTGTTTACTCTCCAAAAGCTTGTTAAACTCCTGAACTAGTATAGATGAGCAATTGAACTTAACCAACAATAGTTGATTGTTAGGATTGATTGTGGAAAGTTTAACCAATTCGTTAAAGCCTAATTGCATCTTGGAACCAACGATAATTAGGATCTCTAGGTTGCTCTATAGAGTAATAAATACCACGACAGTGGATTTATTAGAAATTGATGTTCAAGTCGAGAATGGCACTTATGTGTTCCTGAATAATTTCCCTGATTAGATTTCTATCTCCTGATGAATGCACGATGCCTGATGCTTTTAATATTATTTGCAAATCGTTAAGTTTTTAGTCTTTAATTCAATTAACTTTGGGTATAGCTTGAATTAGAATTGCGGAATCAAAAGACCAAACCTGGTTCAAACCTGGTTCTTCGTAGATTTGATCCCTAAGTACTACTACTACATTGTTGTGCATTTGCAATAGATTGCTAGGGTAAACCCTGAGTCCATCAAGTTTTTGGTGTCGTTGCCGGGAAACCAATTGGTTGCCTTTTGATTGAGATTCGAGTTTTAGTCTATACTCTTCACTTACGTTTTTCTTTTGTGTTTTGTTTTTGTTTTTCTTTCAGATTTATGGTCAGAAGAAGTTAAGGATCAGACAACCTACTAAGATTGGATAACGAGGAACTTGCTAGAATCAAACGTGAAAACAGACGAGCAAGAGCAATGAATTGTGATAACCAGCAGCTTCTAGAAAATTCTGAAGTTCAGAACAAAGCTTAGGGAAATCAGGATGTGCAGTGAATAGTTGAGCAGTTATAGAGGGACTTAGCTTTGCTTAGGAGGCAGCAGGAACAGCCTCAACCTCAAGTTATTGATTATATGGATACTCCTCACACCTATTACCAGAATAGGTTAGCTATTTGTCCTCCAACAATTCAAAGGCAAGACTATGAGAGCAAGCCTCAGCTGATTGGGTTAGTGAAGCAATACGTCTTTAACGGTCTTCCAGGAGAGAATCCGATGGATCACATCGAGAACTTCGAGGATATGTGCAGTACAATGAGTTCGAATGGAGTCCCTACGGACTATGTTGAGTGTAAGTTGTTCCATCACTCGCTTTCTAATAAGGCTTCTAGGTGGTTGCGATCTTTACATCCAAGTTCACTTACTACATGGGAAGAAGTTAGAGTTGCCTTCTTGGATCAGTTCTACACTAAATCAAAGACTGGAGATTTGAGAAGTAAGATTTCATCATTTTAGCAGCGTTCTAGTGAGTCTTTCAATGTAGATTGGGAGCGTTTCAAGGAGTACCAATGCGACTGTCCACACTATGGGTATTCCGACGAGCAGTTGCTGAATACTTTCTACACTAGGATCGAGTGGGAGTACAAGAATTCCTTGAATGCTACAAGCAATAGGGATTTCATGATGAACACTAAGGATGAAGCTTGCACTCTCATCGATAACTTGGCTGCAAGTTCTGGGAATCATTGCCCACAGTATGACCGAGGGAGAAAGGTTAACATTCTCGAGATTCAAAGAATATATGAGATTGTTGAGAAACTTGATATGCTAATCAAACCTAATCAAGGGAGTCAAAGGGGTGTGCATCAGCTGGATGACAACAGAGAGGTAGCTCAAGTTCAAGATGAGTCCGAGATGTTAGAGGAGCAGAGAGAGGTCGACTACGTCAACTGGCAAAATAGGGGACAGAATCAGAACTATCTTTCTTATAGGAGCACGAACATGGAGAACCCATAGGATGTCGAGCCAGCTCCAGTAATACCTCAGGGATCACCTTTTCAAGGAAAGCCATTTGTGCAAAATTCTGGTCAGAGATGGAACAAACAAAAAATCTTACAACCAGAACACAGGAGGTAACAACTTGCAAAAAATGTTCAGACCCTACCAGCAGCAAGCACCGCAACAGCAAGCTCTAGTGAGCTCTACAGGCACTTCGAATGATGAGATCAAGACTTTGATCTAACAACTTGCAACTGAGCAGCAGAAATTGACGAGGGAACTTAACACCAAGATACACAGCATGTATAACGATCTGAATGGCAAGTTTAAGTCAGTTTCTATACATTTGAAGAAGTTGGACACTCAAGTAGCTCAAACGGCTGAAGCTATGAGGAGACCACAAGGAGTTGTGCCCAGAAAAGTTGAGAAGAATCCCAAGGAATCATGCAAATGTTGTGAAATTTGAGGGTGAGGATTGTTATATGAAGAAAGAGGCAAGCAAGGAAGGAAAGTATAGACCTCCAATCCCATTCCCGAAAGAGCTTACCAAGTTAGATGATCAAGGAGAATTCACGATACCTTGTATTCCTGGGAAACTTATCTTTAGCGATGCACTTTGTGATTCTGGAGCAAGTGTTAATGTCATCTCCTTAGAGACAATGAAGAAGCTGGGAATTGATCTGATGCAGGAGCATAACTCCTCTATCTCTTTTGGAGACGCTACATCTAAGAGCCCAGGGGGAAAGTTAGTCGACTTCACCCTTCTGGTTGGAAACTGCAGAGTTCCAACGGATTTTATTGTTGTTGAAATGGCTAGAGGAGGAGTAGTTCCAATATTGTTAGGGAGGCCTTTTCTGAATACTGTTGGAGCCAAAATCGATTTCCCTAACAAAAGAGTTGTGTTGGAAAATACTGATAAGGAAGTCTTACCTAATTAGAGCTTCAATTAGTATCTTATGTGGGATGATCAACGCCTCTACAAAGAAAGGGAACGCTTCTAAATCTGAAATTGAGTATGAGTCGGATGAAGAGTTTAGTTTTTATCATGAGCTAGTAGAGGATTCGATTCAGCTGAGCATGATGACACATGTATCCTTACATATAATCTGATAAATGCTCTGAATTTATTGTTCGAAACTTGTATCTTAAGATTTTTGCAGAAAAGCTTAGACTTCTGACCTCTGGACCATATTCTGTGAAGGAGATTCAACCTGATGGAACTGTAGTGTTGCTGGATACTACGAGTGTTGAACTCCATAGGAGAGATAAATAATTGAAGGAGTTCATCATGAACGAGACGATGACTAAGAAAGTGAACATTCCTCCCAAGAGTCAATCCGCCATCTAAGTGGCATGCGAGTCGAGCTAATGACTCTAAACAAGCACTGAGTGGGAGGTAATCCACTATTAGGTAGCCTTTATTTTCATAGTTTTTCCATTTTTCATTTTGGTTTGGTTCTGTTTTTTGGTGAGAAAAAGGAACAGAGTAATGTGATCGATCGATCAACGCAAGGATCGATTGATCAAGAAGGCTACAGGAGATTGCGGTCGATCTACCGATTGGCCTGCACTGCAGTGATCGATCGATCGTCACATTCACAGTCCCTGCACCCGATCTAACGATCGACCGGCTCTAGTACGATCGATCGATCGTCGAGACAAAGGATATTGCGCTCGACCAAATGATCGACATGCCCATACACGATCGATCAATCATCGAAGATTAGGACTTTGCGCTCGACCGAATGATCTACCGACACAACTATGATCGATCGATCATCGAAACAGAGGAAGGATGAAAAACTCATCGATTGATCCATCCATCCAACGATCGATCGATCGTCGAACAAAGGTAAGTTTTCTGTTTTTAAAAACCGGTTCAAGTCACTTAAATTAAATCGCAAAACACCTTTTTAAATATAAAACCCATGTGTTTTGGATCAAAACATTAGAACTTTAAGAAAAATTTTGTTCTTGAGAGATTTTGGGAGATTTTTCACACAATTTCACCTTCTCATAACTTTCTCGTTTCATAACCGTTTTGTTTGATTCTTGATCCTAATCCATTCAGATTTTCATCCTCTTTCTGATTATCCTATCCTCTTTCATGATCAACAAAGGTATGGCTCTCTATCTCCAATTTATAGTCCACGAAAATTGAGAAATTTGGGGAAGTTTGTGGATTTTGATTTCTTGTGGTTTGATTGTGTAGAAGTAATGTTCTATTGTTGATATTAGATGATTTCAAAATCCACTTGCCTTAAATTTGTTTGGATATGTTTAGAAATTGAATTATTAGGTTGAAGGAGCATTTTAGAAAATTTGGGAATTTAGGTTTGGAATTGAGATGATGATTAGGTTGATTGATTCATTGTTGGATGTTGATTACTCTGATTACTAGTTTTACCAATTGATCTCTCAGAAATCTTATCTCGAATCCAAATTCCTGTTTTTCTTGTCCTTCTTTGAGAAACTTACTTTATTTTTTAACATTTTTACAGAAAATGGTTCGTGTTGGTGAACGAAAACTTGCGAAGAAAGTCAGGAAGTCTTCTAATCTGGAAGTAGGTCAGTCTTCCAGTGGCAACTCTGATGTTTGAGCAACACACTGGTGATTAGAAATTGATGTTCAAGTCAAGAATGGTACTTAAGTGTTTCCTTAATAATTTCTCTGATTAGATTTCTATTTCCTGATGAATGGCCGATGCCTGATGCTTTTAATATTATTTGCAACTCGTAAAGTTGTTAGTCTTTAATTCAATTAACTTTGGGTATAACTTGAATTATAATTCAGTAATCAAAAGAGTAAACTTGGTTCTTCATGGATTCGATCCCTAATTACTACTACTACATTGTTGTGCACTTGCAGCAAATTCCTAGGGTAAAACATGAGTACATCATGCATTGAAGCTTACGCACATTAGGAACCTAGTGGTTCAGATGGTAGCAAAGATCATAGGTTCTACAATTTAGGGTAAGGAGGAAATATGAGCAGTGATGAAGCCCGAGGTGGAGCTGCTTCATCACACTATAGCTCCTGCAGTCCCAGACCTCTATGGTGACATGCCTGCTCTTTAGTATCCATCTCTTGACATCAACTGGGGATATATGTTCGCCAAGCTGCTCCCAGACCGACGCTTTAGAGGATCACCCAGCTCACCACTAAACGAGATGATAGGCAATCTTCTCACAGTGATCTCCATGTATCACATATTGGACCTTGGCAGCACTTAGAAGATCGAGAGGATTGACTACATGGATGACAATGTTTGGACCAACTTCACCTACGTGACGGAGAAAACGAAGTGGAGGTATTATGCTTGGGATTGGCAGTCATGTTGGTGCAAGCTTCCAGCTCCAGAGGTCACATTAGTCACTTGTCGCTCCAACGTGCTATTCGAGCCACACATCACTCACCCAGAGATTGCCGAGATTAAACAGACCCAACGCCCGACACGCTGTACCACTTCCCGCAGATATGAGGACCTTCCAGACGTGCCTACTCATGAACCTTCACGGTCGTCCTCTTCACGTGTTGTTGTAGACTTTATGATGGAGCATGTGATTCCAGAGTACTCTACAAAGTATGACTTACCTCCTTTCTCTGATGATTTTACCGACAGAGAGTATCGGCGCTGGCAATACGAGGTTGAGCAGAGGACGCACTCCATGCTGAGACGCATTTGGAACGCACTTAGGAAGATCAAGGTGCCAGTGCCCTCTTGTTTAGGAGACCCTTCAGGAGACCGAGCATAGACGAGCACTAGAGCTGCGGAGTCTAGACCCGACATTGCTGGACGTGGGATGGATGAGGTGTCTCAGGACGACGATGACTAGCCTTTGGATTGCCGCTTGGCTTATCGTCACTGCACTCCAGGAGACCAGAAGAGCTGGAGTTCATAGTAGTTCGATCACATTTCTCACTCTTTTTATCTTTGTTATGCAATTTTTTAATTTATTTTTATGCGTAAGTCGTACTTTCTTTAGGCTTATTCTCACACCGGGACGGTGTGAAGTAAGTCTGAGGGAGGACACTTGCTGTAACTAACACTATTTTTCTTTCTTTTTTTCTTTTTGCTTTGATTTTCAGACATTTTCTGTTTTATTGCGTCTTTTTTACCATAAAAACTAATTGTAGGAACTATGATTTTCGACGATTATTGCATTGTCATGAACTAAGTACCATCGATTTGCATCTGACAAGAATCGATTGACTATTGGAAAACCTAGAGGCTAAGCAACTACTCAGTATCACCCACATCCATCTCAGTATTCAAAGAATCTCATGCCGATTTCACACCTAACCCGACTTAGTTTTCTCGTCAAGGGAGTTGGCATACATCGAATCAGTCTTTTCTCAGTTTAGTGACAGATATTTCCTTGTAAGTATGGTTTCCCTTCTCTACGATATTTCAAGCATTTATGCTTAATTCTGAAGTAACTACACAAGAAAGTGTGCATTATGGTAAGTTGTGGGTAAAATTCTTTCAATGACGCTGCTCATGCTTGAGTGATTTTGGTAAGCTGAGGATAACTCCAATGACGTTACCTTTCACTCGAGTATTATTGTTTACGGAGAGAGACTCTAATGAAGCTACTCTTGTTCACATCCTTTGAGTTACCAAAGAAGCAGCCAATAAAAAAAATGATACCCTAGGTTAGTAGGGAGAAATTGGTTGAATGAAATGAGAGGAAATGAACCATATTGAAGGTAATCTTGAGAATTGAAAGAGAAACTCTTATGTTCTTTGATCGATATTCCCTCAATAAGACCGCACCTAGATACATTAGGAAGTCGGTATGGTGCATTCGGGTCACTTATTTGGATTGTGGATTTTAACCGGGATAGTTGCTAAGTCTGGGAGAAGTACAAGGTGGTCTCAATTCTATTTGGTAAGTATCATGTGGTTTACTATGGAAATGATATGCAATGTTCAGATAATGAATGAGTTCTTTGAGTGCAATCTTCCTGTTTGTCTTTTCTCTCTTTGCTTGAAAACAAGCAAAAAGCTAAGTCTAGGGGAATTGATATACCTCATTTTTATCGGTTTAAAGCTCGTTATTTCGCATGTTTTCAGAGTTTTTGTTTGCATTTTAGAGTCTTTTCAGGTGGAAAATAGGTTTAATTTGGATTATACTCGCGGAGCATGAATTGAAACAAATCGGAGCAATTTCTGGAATTTCAGCAGAAGAATGCTGATCAATCGGTCATCACCTTGATTGATCGATCGATCACACTCCTTAGTGAGAACTGTCCAGGACCTATGGATCGACCTTCTACCCAAGGATCGACCGATCAAGCTGTTCGAACGATAATGAGCCCGACCTGGAGATCGACCAAGTTCAGTTGGAGATCGACCGTTCACCATTGATCGATCGATCAACTCCTTAATTGATCGATCCTCGAAGCTGCGAGGAATAAACCTAAATTTTCTAACCTGCAAGTTTTAGGACCTATAAAAATCCTTTTCTTTTAATTCGTTTACAGAAGAGAAAACACATAACGTTTTAGAGACGGTTGAGATAGTTTTCTGTAAGTAGGGAGAAGATTTTCTCCATACTTTTGAAAAGATTTCTGAACCCACTTTTATATTAATTGCAATTTAATGTTTTCTTTCATCATGTCTATTGTCTCTGCTTTGATTATGTCTGAGTAGTTTCATAGTCAGGTTTAGGGTTTCTAGGGATCTAGGAATCGATAATTGGGGATTAAATAGGGTTCGATGATTAGAAATTCTCCATCTACATCTGTGTGTAATGCTTAGATTAGCCTGATCACCTAGTGTATGATTTTAGGTTATTTACTTTCGAAAAGCCTGTTAAACGCCTGAACTAGTGTAGATGAGCAATTAATCTTAGCCAACGACTGTTGATTATTAAGGGTAGTTGTGGACCGATTGAACCTACTCGATAGTGCTTGTTTGCATCTTTAGAACCGACAATTAGGATTTCTAGGTTGCTAAATAGAGTAATAGGCACCACGACAGTGGGTTTATTAGATTTATATGTTCAAGTCGAGAATTGTACTTAAGCATTCCCTGAATAATTTATCTGGTTAGATTCTTATTTCCTGATGAATACCTGATGCGTTTTAATTTTGTTTGTAAATCGTTCTAGTTGTTAGTTTATTCACTTTCGATCATAGTTTGGTGTACCTTGAATTAATTTGGTGTAACAAATATATATATATATATATATATATTTGTTAAAACTGAATGTATTTTTAGGAATCAAATTTTTGTGAACAATGTATCTTCTTTGTGGACTCGACAAATTTCGTAAAGTTGACAAAAAAACCTGAATGTAGCCTTTTTTTTTTTTTTGACACCTTGTTGAGATTAACAAATTATGTATATTTGTTTGACTTGTTTTAAACTTTTAATCAATTAGAAAAGATGAAGGGTGTCAGTGAATATTAAACCAATGCTTTTGTTCTATTATGAAATTTTTGTGAGGCTAATCTCTATTAGATTTAGTAAAAGAATAAAAATTTAAGTTTTATATGTATCTAACAATTTTTTATGGATTTTTAGAGTTGTATAATACTTCGGTAAACTTTTAAAAGCAGAATTGGATCTTCAGTCGTTATAATCACTTATTATAATCTCCTTCAATCGTTATAATCATCGTTATAATCACTGGGTTCGCCACTGCAGACTATTATGCAGACTCTCTCTTCGATCAGAGTTGTTTGCTTTCCAAACAAATCATTGAGAAATATTAAGTATGAAGTTTTGTCTTACACTTACCCTTAATTCTACTTGGATGGAGATATTGTGGATGTACATTTGATCATATATTACTTTATTATACATGTATATTTATATATGTGTGTGTTTTTTTGGTCGAAAAGATTGAATATAAATATGTGTTATTATTAAATAGTTTATAGGTTTACTTTAATGAGTATGTTTATTTTTGATTTTTAAGTCTTCAACTATATTTTTTATGTACAAGTCTTGGATTTCAACATGACTAGTTTTTGGGTTTTCAATTATATTTTAGCATGGATTATAAAGACATATAGTACCATAAATTTACCTATTTATATATTTTGGTTGCTCTTATTTCTTTTACAAAAATGGTTATACTATTTTAAAATGGACCATATACGAATATCTGCGGATATTAGGAAACATCCGGATAATTAGAAAACTGTATAATAGATGTGGATCCGGATATCTTGAAATTTATGGATATCTAATGTGTTCACTGTTCACCATAGTAATTAGTACGTACTGTACAATTCTAGTTGGCTAATTCCTTTTGTATTCATAATACTTGGCGTTTATTCTCTACCCTTATTTATCTGTTTCTTTCCAAATAGGCATCATATGCGGTGCCATATATTTGCAACAAGCTTAATTATAAGCTTTAAGGTCTGTCAACGAGGGGATACTTCGGTAATGGAAGCATTGTCGATGGAACATAGAGACGAATGCATCAATGGACCTACTTGTTCGACTTTCCCATGTCTAGTCCGCAAGAAAAATCCAGGTGGTCTAGGAACAGGAAGAGCGATCAAGCTAGTAGTGAGCATTTGGAGGATTAATGACATGGCTGGACGATCTTCAGCTTCTTCTTGAACACACAGTAAAGCTATATGTATGCAT
>OVAX01002289.1:0-31263 GCA_900406405.1 Lepidium africanum
AAATGGGACTGATTTGCGACTGATTGTGCAGTCTCAAAAAAAAAGTTTTCTTGTAGTGGTTAGTTATGTTATACTCCGAATAGGTGTCTTGGTAAAAAAGTAATTACCAACACCTAGTTTTGTTAAGAAAATGATTAACACTTTTGCATTTGTAGTTTTCTACTATCATGACAAATAGAACCGTGCCAACGTTAATAACTACTATAGGCGATTCCGAAAAAAATGTCCCCGATTAATAAAAAATATTTTTTTAAAAACTTATTCATATTCTCATTCACTCTATCTTCTATATGCTCATTCACTTCATTATCTCGAGCAAAAGTGACTTATAAAATGCTAAAAAAATTTTGGACCCTGATTAATATAAAAATGGACCCTGTAAAAAAATAATGAGCCCTAAAATACATTGATTTTTAAAAAAAATTGTCCCAGCAAATGCACTTCTTGAACATGCTCTAATGTGCCCTTGCTTTCCAGTCTAGTGGTTCATCATTTTTTTTTAAACGTTCATCAAAAATTTCAAATTTTTTAAAATACGTAAATAAAACATTCTCTTGAGACTTTACTTGTGTTTCTATATATTGTTTTTCTTTTCGTTTTGTTTTATGCTTTAGAATGTTGATTTCTTTTGTTTGATAACATATTTTTCTGAAGTAGAAAACATAAACTTTTAGCCTTTACTTACAATTTTGCAAAACAATTAGGCCAGAGTAATAAAAATACACAAAAGCATGATTTGATGAAATAAAAAAAGAATAAAAAGAATTTTATAAAAGGGTCACGAATAAAATAGTTAGAAATAAAAACAAAACTTTTGCTTTATCAAACTTAATATTTCTATTTATAATATGAATTAATTATTTAATTCCATTAAGTTTTTGTGAAAGACAATTTCTTTTTCTTACTAATTATAACAACTACATTTTTATTTTTAATATTAATTAATTGTTTATATCTAGCCAATATATTTATCTTAAGGCTTACTAGAACATATGAAAATATATGTCCTTAAACTAAAACTAACAAAAATATATGCCCCTAATATTTTTCCAAAAATTCTATGCCCTAGACAAAAGTTTATTTTTTTTACTATTGAGGCACGGCCTTGATGGCAAATGGCTTCCAAATACACGATGCCCTCTTCTGCATGACTCAATTTGCTCTTCCACCTATTCCAAAAGCGTTATGTACGTATTTGATTTTCGTTTTCTTTTTTCTTGTTTCATATTTGTTCCAATCAATTGGGAAACATATCTTATCTTCTATACATATATACATTATGTTCTGTTTAAAAAATTTGAAAGCAAGCTAAATAATGGAGAAAAGTAAAATAAACAAGAGAAGCTTGCATTGCAAATTTGCCAACTTGTAAGTAATAGCTTGTCGGAATCTTACGTCAGACCGTGTTATCATCTTTCTTTTTATCTACTTTTTTTCTGTTTTCTTTTTATTCGTGTTTCCAGTAAGATCATAACTTTAGTCTATAGCATTTGATTTAATATAACATCTTTTAATTTCAGGAAAAAGAAATTAAGAGATCGAGACATTTCAAGAAGATCCATAGAGCCTTTTCACACTCGTAAGTAGTTATACTTGTTTTCGTAATTGGAAACAGAGCATATGCCTCCAAACGAAAGAGTGATGGGCCATCCACGACTCATCTTTATTTGTATGACTTGATGGGCCATCCACGACTCATCTTTTACCACAAAGATCCTCAACTATCAACGATGCAGAGCTTTGCTTCAAACTGCCTCTTTTCTCTGTCTTTCCCTTTAAATACCTTCCTACCAACAAGGTTTCATCATCACCTTCACTCACAATCTCTCTCTTTCTCACAAACCTCAAGAGTTAATATAACTATTCAATCCTTCAAAGATGACAATGAGTAGGGTTATTGTATTTCCTGAGGTTAAGACTTCTGTGGCTGGCTACTTGCCTGATCCAGCTTCTATCAACAACCTCCAAATCCCAACTTCTTCCAAGAAATTTCAACAACAAAAATCGAGTATGAGAAAGAAGAAAACTGAAAGCTTCACTAAGGGAGCTAGAGATCAAGACAAGTTAGGACCTAAACTAACTGAAACAGTTAAGAGAAAACTGTCCTTGGGAGCTAAGATTCTTCAAATGGGAGGCTTAGAGAAGATCTATAAGCGACTCATCAAGGTCTCCGATGAAGAGAAACTGTTCAAGGCGTACCAATGTTACCTATCTACAACTGCAGGTCCCATCGCAGGCCTACTCTTCATTTCATCAAAGAAGATTGCTTTCTGCAGCGAGAGATCCATCAAGGTGGCTTCTCCACAAGGAGATTTTATTAGGGTTCACTACAAAGTCTCAATCCCATTGTCCAAGATCAATGGAGTTAACCAGAGTCAGAATACGAAGAACCCATCTCAAAAGTACCTTGAAGTTGTCACAGTCGACGGCTTTGAATTCTGGTTCATGGGATTCATGAGCTACCAGAAAGCTTTCAAGTGTCTCGAGCAGGCGTTAAATGATGATGAGCAATAAACTGCAGTGGTTTTCTCTGAGGGAGCTCATTAGTGCAGGTTGAATAGGAAATATTTCATTTCTTTTCTGACCTGTTTCAGTCAGAGAATATTAGGAGAGAACCTAGAAGATAGTGACAATATTGTATAAATTCATAGTTTATTGCTTTACTCCTTTTGTTGTCCATTGTAAACACAAGGAGATGAATATAGCTACGCTGATCCCATCCTTTTTCCTTAATTACAGTCCTATAAAGAAATGAGTACATACGAGTAATTCAAAATCTTGATCTCAAAGCATTTAGAAGCTTTGAGATCCACTTGATCACTCTTTCCCTAAGAGAATTAAAACCAACGAGGCTCCAGAAGAATTGAGTAGTATTCTTTAATTTCGACAGAAGCAAATCAAAGAGCTTCATAGAACACAGCTCTATTGTATTACATAGAGAATCAGAGTCTTCAAATATCAAATGTTGAACCTTTTTTCCTCTTAAGGACAGAAGCAGATACAACACAAACTACACACTTCACAAAGAAACAGAAGAACAGTAAAGGAGCCGCCACAACCAAATATTTAATGCACAAATATGTACAAGAGCTCAAGAGTAGACTCACTGATTGACCAGAAGCCATGAGCGTGCCCATACACGAGACAGATAGAGAAAGAGACAGGGTTTAGATCAGACTAATTTCTTGACAGACAATCTTTCTTCCAAGTAACAAGATCTCAACAGCAACAATCAAAGCAGAACATCTGGCTCAGTTAGACTTCCCGAAAAGTTAACTTTACAACATTTGGGAAACTCCAGGCCAGCTTCACTGCATCTTTCTTCTGTCACATGTGGAAGAGACCTTACATCCAGATACTCTAGGGAATTGCATTTTTCCAAAAGCTTGCCTATCCCTGTTACTGTGATCTTAGAGCAGTTGCTCACCTTTAGAATTTTCAGTTCCAAAACATTGTCGCTCCCCAAATCCCGGAAAGCATTGTCTGTGACCTCTTCGCAGCAACCGATATCTAGAGCCTCCAAGTTCTTGCACAGCTTCAGGACACAGCCGAGGGAAGAATCAGATATATTCAAGCACCAATCCATCCTCAAGTTCTTGAGACTGTCTTTGCAGGAATCTGCTAGTAATATGATAGATTCATCAGAGATGTCTCTGCATCCACCGATTATCAGAGTTTCCAGATTTCTGCAAAACTGCGCCAGGGATGACATAGATTCATTCCCCACCTTGTAACAGTCCAGTAATTTTAGCGTCTTGAGGGAAGATGCACACGCTTTGGCCACACTAGAAACTCCAACATCTCCGACATTGTTGCATTTATTGATGTCCAAGGATTTTATCTTTCTGCATCCCTTAACAAGATCAGCAAGGCCTGAATCAGTGATATTGGTGCAGCCTTGTAGTCCAAGAGCTTCCAGATCACGACATCTCTCAGAGAGTGATTTCAGGGATTCGTCAGTGATGAAACGACAACCTGCTAGATACAGTGTCCTTAGATCATGGCATCCTTCTGCAACAGCTGATAATCCTTTATCTGAGAGCTTTCTACAATATGATACATCTAGAAACTGCAGTAAAGAAAGACACCTTCCAATTGAGGCCAACCCATTATCTGTAATACCTGTTCCTTCCCAGAAGACAAATCATTACGCAGGAAGCTACAAAGATTTACGAGGTAAGCAAAATTCTGAGCTAATGATCATTCCACCATTATGAAAACATATGTAGGCTTTTATATTTCTTACTAGGTAGGTCTATAGGATATTCAGACAGAACATTTAGTACTGAAGAACATACATACCAATACAATGAACCAAAGAAGAACTCAATCATAAAAAAACTTATTATTCCAGGTCATACTTCCTCTCTTAAGACGCTCCTAAACTAAAAACACCTTAAAAGCTGATAAATTGCAGCAAAAAGCACACATAGCAGAAACACTTTGTACCCAACAAAGTGAAGCAATCTCAACACCAGAAATGAAATCTTAGACCCAAACTGTATTAGAAAACCACAGCAACTACATCTTAACTATCCATAAACTATCCTTCCAATTTAAGTTCAATCAAACCAGACATAGAACCCAGAGATAGAATATGAGGGGAAAAAAAGGAACGATATTGTTGTTTGAACCAAAAGAGTAGATACCTTTACAGGTGTGCAGATTAAGAACTCTGAGACACTTGAATCCCTCGGAAATAACAGCGAGGTCGGAATCAGTGACACCTGGATAAAAGGACCTGGAGATTGACTGAGACAAGTCCAATTCGACGATTTGAGTGAACCTAGAGGCGAGACGGCGGAGCATGTGTGGACCAGCACGCGCCGCTAGCTTCTTCCGGTCGGTGCTCTGCAGATGTAGCCACCGCTTACAGACCAAACCAAACACTTCTTTGTCCTTGTCGCTGTCTAGTCTCGACAATACCCATCTCAGCTCGTCGTCAGTTAATACATCGTTAACGCAGACCGACGACATGATCGGAGAGACAAAAAATGAATGATTCCGAATTAAGATTAGGGCTACTATGAAATGAAAAGCCCTAATCTAATCTTTCCTCAGCTGCTATCTTCTTCTTCTCTTGCTGATTAAATGGGCATTAGATGAGCCTCATCGATCGTGTGGTACAAGGAAAGCAACAGCAGAACTTAAGAAATGACACAAAGATCCTCATCTCTGAAATGATTCCATGTTCGGTGGATGGGCAATTCAGGAATTTAAAACATCTAGTACAAGGAAATGCGTCTTATCATTGAGAGCACTTCCAATGGCGTTTGTTATGTTCGGTCAATAAGCGACACTATACAACGAAAGTCAACGACTTTGAGTGACGGAGAGACATTAAATATCTTACCACTTTTTGCTGCTTGTCTTCTTCCACCTTCTCATTACATTAGCTTTCAATTTCAGTCACATTGACTTTATTTGTAATAATGAAACCCGAAAAAAAACTTCATAACTTCTTTTAGTCGTAACCGCAACGTCCTGCAATTTAAATCAGTATTAAATTGCCACATTAGTGTCAAAGTTAAAAATTTGTTTAATGAAAAGCAATTATTAGCTTTGCAATTAGGGTTAGATCGGGTTTTAGCTTTGTGTGGGTTTGATGCTTCTCTTGTGCGTAGCTGGTTAGGTTAGATCTGGTTTTATTTTATTCAAGTCTTGTTCAAATTTATTTAGATCCGATATGATGTGTGGGCTGTTTTATTCTTGATGTTCCTGGTGTTGATTTATTTCATCTTCACCTCTGGTGTCGCACTTGCTTGCAGCTGTTGGTTTCCTGACATAGTAATGATAACTTCATCGGGTGTTCTTGTTTAATATTTTTATTCTCCGCAATACCTTAGCTTTAGCTTTTACCTCTGGTTTGAGATTTTTAAAAGTCTATTTTAACTGAGTTAATCTTAGCTTTTGTATTTTTATTACCATTTCTGTCCAAATGTATGAGCTAATTTGAATAAAAATGTCGTTTGACAAAAAAAGAAAACAGCAATTTTGTTACCGTTATTAATTCTGTTAAAAATAGGTAAAATGGTTCGTTTGATTATCAATGTGTGAATCAACCGAACTCTATCCCTAAGAGTATAAACTCTTGAGACCCATTTAAGTTACAGAAACGTTGTTCTTCTAATTACTCTGTTTCTATATGTAGATTCCATGTATCCACAACAACATTACATGAAATTGGTAGCTCATCACCAACTATAAGCGAACAAGCTTTGTAAACTCCATTCCCTGGTGGTAAATTCAGTAACGTAGATGACGGAAGCGAGATCCTCTCGCCTTTGCTCGTTATAACTTGTGTGTTGACCCTTGAAATAAGCCTGTGTGGTCTGCCAAGGAGCTCTGTTACATACCTCATATCTCCTACGTCAAGAGCATGACGGACTCGTGTAGAAGAGACTTGTCCTCTTTCTTTTGACTTTGAATCATCTTCTGTGACTGCGTTTCCAGATACTTGATTCTTATCCATAATGGAGTTTATGATGTAAGCATTGATACCGTATTCTTTGCATAACCTTAGCTCGGAGGCATCACCAGAAGCTCTATATCCAAACCGGTAATTTTCGCCTGTGAGAAAAAAACAATGTTCTTGGAGTTTTCAGAAAGGAAATAGGGTTAGGAGATATTTTTGTAATTCACCTGCCACAACTCCGCAGACTCTGAGTTCTCTTGATAACTTCTCCACAAACTGTTGTGGGCTAATATGTCGAACGCTGACAAAGTCTATCTCAAACCAGTCAAGTCATGGTCTTCTATTTAACTAATTCCAATTGTTGTGATGGTAAGGTTGATTGCGAAGGTGGAAGGAGGACGTTACCTAGGTTTCCAACCAAGTACTTCAGCCATTCCAACAAAAGACAATAGATAAGGAGTACCAACTCTTGCAGCTTGAATTGCAAGCTCTCTGTGAACAATATGCAGCGCATCAAACTTCCCTGAAGCAACAATACCTCCTAAAAACATGATTTCTTTTTTGTCAAAACATAAGACAGGCCATGTTAAAGGCAACACACAAGGATTCACACAATAAACAGTCAAACCAAGCAAAGAGACTCAGTACATACACAAAACTATAGGGCACTTCCCTGCATTAATAACATAACACGGGAGAAACCTCTACGCCAATGGCAATAAACCTCGCTAAAGTACAATATCTCATCTATAATCCAAACCCAAAAAGGTATGGCCTTTTCGTATTTTTAATCAACACAAGATGGCTACTAACGGGAACTTGGATGAAATGAAAAGACAAGCAATCAGATACCTGCAACTGGCGTTAGTCCTTCAAGTGGAAGCTCAGGATCATCTTCTCCCTGGCTTCGAAAGAAAACACAGAAAGACATACTTTAGCATTGACGCCAATTTTGAAAATTGGAGTAGAAAAACATTTTAACACAGCTCTATTCTTCTTTCATCCACAAGGGAATCCAGTTAGTCCTTGACTCAAGAACCTATTTCTCAAATATGCACTTATTACAAACTATCACATCAAAAAATCAGATTTATTTTCAGAGGCTAGAATATACAACAATGGCGAGATTCAAAAACCTGAAACAATCTTCAGCAACCGGGATCTGTCCTGGATTTTTGCAGTGAGACCTAGATGAAGACTTCATCCGATGCTGCAATTTAGCAGAACAAGGTCTACGCACGAATGAAGCTTGTCGAAAAACCTTCGCACCGAAAAGCCCTAACTCAAGCGGAGGAGGATGACGGTGGTCTCACAAATGCACGGAGGCACGAGAGCCTCCGCATACCATGGTCTCAGACTTAAGTTCACAAAACCCAAGAAGAAAAAGGACACAAACTTGCTCTCTGAGACTCTTCGCCGGAGGAAAGCTTCACCGGTGACAGGTGTCACTTAAACAGTTAAAACCCTGTGGTAAATTACATGTCCACGTTAAGAAACTTCTCTTGTAGCCAGAGGGTCTCTCTTATATCCACAGATCCTTCTGCACCACTTTGCAATAAAGACATTATTCTTGTGTTTGCGACTTTAAGTAACACACCAAACTCATATGTTCAAATATGATTCAAGTGTTTAACTCACAAATGGAACACCAGAGGCAACAGTCTCTGCATACTCTATACATTGTGCTCCGAAAAACTGCTTCAGGAAATGTTCCTCGTACGTTATTCTTTGAGCAAAAAACCTCCACACAACAAGAGTGAACACAACAGTTGAAATGGGATTACAAAGCATAACTTGTGTCCCAACTGACCAAATGAGAAACCCGCAGTAACTCGGATGCCTCATTAGTCTGTACACACCGCGAGTCACAACCCTGTGATGTTCCTCGTGGTTGATCTTTATGAGGTGTGTGAATGATTTTCCCACTGTTATTATCGCTGTTTTCCTGATGATTTCCCCAGTGATGATCGTGATGAGTCCAAAGTTGCTGATCCACCAGTGTTGTTTCAGGCACGGAAAGAAGATCATCTCAGTTAGATAATCGAGAAAGTGAAGAGTTGTGTTTCTTCCCTTTATGACTTTTGGACCAAACAACATATCTTAAAGAACACAACTCTTGATGATTTAACTAATCTAAACGTTGTGATCCTTAATGTAACTATACTAACAGTAGAAACTCAATTACAATCAAACACTTCCGCTTAATTGAGTTTCCTTTTCACTCAAAACTCATTCTCTTATTTGTCACGACCGCTCCTTCCACCACGTCTTTTTTATCATTTGTCCTTGTATCTTTCTTCCATTCTCTTTCTTTAGATGTTATGTCTTCTCATACCTATTGGTATCTATACCCTTTAGTGATCACATCCCTTGATGATCACAACTTTTAGTACTCACACCTTTTGGTAATCACAACCTTTGGTGTTCACACCCTTTAATGAATTGCACCCTTTTGATGGTTGCATCTTTTCTTCACACCTCTACGATGGTACCCAATTGTTTGTACCCAGTCAATCGTACCCATTCGTTCGTATCCAATCATTTGTACCCATTCGTTCGTATCCATCTCTTTGAAATTCGCGACAGGTTTGATATGCATTACAAAAACTGTTATAACTTTTGAATCGTATTTCTGATTCTGATTCCGAAACCTGTTCTGGAAACTAGACAGATAGATCTTTCCAATGGTGGGTATATCAGTTTCTCGTTTTTCCGTAGTCAGCAGTAATCCTCAATTAAATATGGCGGTTCGAATCTCTCTTTCTACCACTCTATCTCAAACTTACTTATTTCTCTTTTTTGGTGTCCTCTTGATCACCAAGTTTTTCCGTGAACCTCTTCACGTTTTTTTGGTTATATCTTCAACCGATAAGCGCTCCATTTTTCTCAGAGGTCAGTATCCTCTTATGCTCCATTTTTTCTCTGAGGTAAGCATCCTCTTTTTTTCTTGGTGTCTTCCTTTGATCTCCATCATGTCTCCTTGACGTTTGCTCCATTTTTTTTTCGAGGTAAGCATCCTCCTTTATTATTGGTGTCTTCCTTTGATCACCATCACGTCTCCTTGACGTTTTTTTGCATGAACCGTTTCACGTCTTCTTCGGGTATCTCTTCAACCCGGCACCAAAAAATACCTCTTTGATGATCTTCCCTCATTGGCTTGTCATCACTTGGATATTTTCTTCTCTTGGTGTCTTCCTTGAACAAAGTTTCAGAATTCTCTTTCACATGGTGCTCTCTCTTGTCACCATTGTTTTTGTTTCTTCTTATTTTTTCGGTTTCTCGTCTCCATCTTTCTCTTCTTCTTGCAGCGGATTTCTTCCTATACAAACTTAAGCTCTAATACCATGTTGGAATTTGATATGTTTGTAGAAGAGAAGAGAATGGAAAGAGAAAGCAATAGAAGAACAAAAAGAACTCTTATTTATCTGAAACTTGTTGATTTACATGAAGACCAAATTGGTTTATATAGAAATTGAAACAATACAAGTGAAGGGTTGTGTTTCTTCCCTTTCTGACTTTTAGACCAAACAAAATAACTTAAAGAACACAACACTTGATGATTTAACTAATCTAAACGTTGTGATCCTTAATGTAACTATACTAACATTAGAAACTCAATTACAATCAACACGCTAGAATGTATTCCGATGTGTGGAAGAAGATTATTGATAAGAGCATCTGAAATAACTGTCTGAAGCCGGTGTCACCGAAGATCCCTGTCACTTTTATTAATCAAGAAAAATTTTGAGTGGCTTTTCTCATCTTTGATCAATCTTATGTTAATCCGTTAAATGATTTACCGCAGACCTGAGGATGAGGTGGAGGCATAGTGTATCAGTAATGGGAGCCGGTTTTCGATAATAAACCCCAGGGGAGCCATGGAATGCATAACCACCTACGTCAAGAAGAAACTCAATTAACCGAAGATTCTTAAACCTGACCTTTACAATCACTTAATTAATGTAACACAGTAACAGTATGAATGTAAAAGATGAACATGTTTTGGCATCTGGAGACATGATCTTGATCCAAATATTTAAACTTTCTGAAGGAGAGACATGATCTTGATCCAAATATTTAAACTTTCCGAAGGAGATATATGATCTTGATCCAAATTGTATCAGTCTTTATGCCATTGACTCTAGCAAAATCAACCAGTCACCAAAACAACAGCATTGCAAGTTTCACGTAAGGAATAATGTTCAAATTCACACTCCTGAGTAGTTAGTTTGTCTCTCAATTCCTGACGCTCTAATTTACGGGTAGAGAATTTCCCAAACATTAAGCCTGCAATTCCTTATCTTTAAGAGAAAAACAATTCCTTTATTCACGTATTCTATGGGCACTAATCCTAATGAGAGAATCAATCGTAGAAAATTAAGAGATAAGAAAGTGAACGAAACCTTAGGAGCTGAGTATTAGAGTGAAGTACACTGTACACCCCTCGTATTTGAGAGCTTCTGCGAGAAAAATTGGTATAATTAAATAGTTACCCAATGCCGAGGGAGAACCAGAAAGATGATCGCGTCAAAGTTTGAAGTTAAGGAAGAGAAAAGTTTATTCCTCTTACCTTTACGTTGAAGAAGCGAACGATGATGACAAAAAATTAAAAGACGAAGAAGAAGAAACCTCCACGAAAAACAGATACTCACAGTCACGTGAAAATAAGGGCTATTACGTCTCTCTATAAACGTAGAAGTAGGATTTGTGGTCCAATTTTGGCATTTGTTTTAAATTTATGATTATAGTCAAACTTAATAACGAATAAACAGAACACAGTCTCAAGGGAGAGTCTCTAAAAGGCAAAGGAAGACAAAACCAATCGCTAAATTACAAGGAACAAAAAGATGGGATCACATGAGAAAGCAGCTCTTGTTTGTTGATTTGAGACTTGGGGCTCTGTTGCAAAATTGAGACTAACCTAGGAAAGTTGTACTTTTTTTTCTTTGCTTTCACATGGAATCTGAAAAAAGACTTTTTATCTTAAGCTACTGGGATGTTGGGTTCACCAAGATTCACAAACGCCTCTGCACGAGCCATGCGACTCATAGCTGCGTTCCATGACACCAAGTGGTTCAGAAAGGTGTTTATATACTTAGCCCTGTCGTTCTAGCAACCGAAACAAACAAAGAAAAACACCCATTCAGCCTTTTGAACAAACAAGAGAACATAAAACGGTTGATAATGAACCTAGTTTTACCTTGTAGTCCAGATAATAAGCGTGCTGCAAAGTAAGATAAGAAAAGATACAAATTAGAAGATTCAAATTTTGTTGCACAAAAAACAAAAAAGGAGATTCAATTTTTTCTGTTTTAAAGTGTTTCTTGAGGAGTATGCGGGAAGAGAGAAGATGATTTACCTCCCACACATCCAAGCTGATAATTGGCTGTAACAACAAAAGAAATGTGATTAAACCAAAACAAATTTCAAGGAAAACAATTCACAAGAGAATAGCTGAGACTCTGCTTACAATATCGTCCCACACAAGTGGGTTAATAGCGTTTGAGGTCTTGACCACCTCAAGTCTCTTCTCTTCTCTCTTCACTGAGTTTTTTAAAAAAATGCAAAACAAAAAAATCAAGATTTCTGCTTTCAGAGTCATTCTATAGTTTCCAGTTCATTATAAACAAGTGAAAGGCTTGTAGAGTTTCTCACAGACAAGCCAGACCCAGCCGGAACCGAACTGAGTGAGAGCTGCATTAGTAAATTTTTCTCTGAAATTTGTGTAAGAACCAAAATCCTTGTCAATCTGCGCAAGAACACCTTTTTGAGGCATGTCTCCACCACCAGGTTGCATCGACTCCCAGAAGAAATTATGGTTATAGACCTAAACACAAAACTTCCCACCATGAGCTTGTGCCCCGTGTGATGTACAAACAACTAAGAAAGTAAAAATACCTGCGCAGCATTGTTGAACTCGGGCAAAGGATTTCCGTTGTTGTATGTTGCCTTGATAAGCTCTTCCATTGTGTATCCATAGAGTCTGTCATCTTTCCCTAACTGTTTATTCAAATTGTCCACATAACCTCGATGGTGTTTACCCCAATGCACTTCTAGTGTTCTTCTACTCATATACGGTTCCAAAGCATCCTATCCACAATTGTTTTCAAATCTGATTAGAATCATAACAAAAGCATCTTCTTTCGCATTTCACCAAAGGTCCTAAGGTCAATATCCAACTACTTTTCAAGATATAGTTGTGTCCTAAAATCACTAGATATTTCACCCAAATTAACCAACTTCCCAAAATTCTATGCTTAGTCAAGAACAGCAATTTCAAAACATAGATGCTACACTAAGAATACACTGAGATTCCGTATGCAACAGGAAGATAAATGCAACTACCAAAGTAAGCACCTAAGGCTAATTTGCACTCACAAGTGGATAAGGAGGTGTCTTTAGACCGTAGTAAGCTTCAACCTTTAAACCACCTCGAGACACTAGTGAGCGTCTTCTCTGCTGTTTACTCTAAAGAAACAAAAAAACGAAATCTGAAAGTTTTAGACATTTAAAGAGACAGATTTATATCAAACAGTCCACAGCACATTTCAATGGCTCATAAATAACCAAAAAGGAAAAGAATCTGATACCAAAAGAAAAAGAATCGAACCAGATAGACGAGCTTGGAGGGCTTCAAACGTATACTAGAATCTGAAATAGTACATACACAGCTTGTCGGCACGACAAAAGAACTCATTGTTCCTCCCACTTTCGTCGTCACAATCTCTCTTCTGCTTCGCGCTACAGCTATGGAGGTTTAAAGACAGAGAGCTTCTTCACTCTTGGGCTCTCTTATTCAGAGAAAGGGCCTTATCAATCTGTTTCTTCAATCCGGTTAGTGTACGTAGAAGAATTTCCTCCGGTTTATAATATTAAACCGATAAATTGAACCGGAATTATCAACCTGAAGGAAGTAAGGGTTTTAGCAAAAGTACTGTCGATCCTTTGTAACGAGAAAAGCGTATTCTGTATCAAGCCGTGAACCTAAAACCCTCTATCAAAGAAACCGTTGACGAATATCGTTTGAGTTCACTGTCGATCAAATCATATTAATGGCCGCAAGGGCTGCAACAAAATCGGCTAGATGGGCGAGAGACTTTTTGTTCAGAAGGGTCTCGTCGAATCCTCTTGGTGCGACCAGAAACTGTTCTTCCGTTCCTGGAACGTCCTCTACACCTAAAGTCCCTCATTTTTCGAAGAAAGTAAGCATCGTAAATAAATTTATTGATACATTAATCTATTAGCAGATTACCGGAAACGAATTTTGATCATATTGGAATCTTATTCGCTTCAGAAATTTCGTTAAATGTGAAGCTAATGCAAGAGTTTCAGTTCTTATTTTGCTTTATCTGGTGTAACAGAGTTAGAGTTTTTTTTCCGTTTTTATAAGAGCAAATTAGATTTACATATCTCAAGTGTTTAGCTTGTAAACTTTTTTAGGGAAGGATATTGACAGGAGCTACCATCGGTCTGGCAATAGCTGGAGGAGCTTATGTGAGTACTGCAGATGAAGCAACATTCTGGTACTTACTTAATAAAGACCTGAAACATTACATATCTATTGTCTTTTGTTCTTTTTGTTAGTTAACATGGCTAAAGCTATCTCTGTAGTTTTCTTACGGGAATTGCTTTTTTTTACCTTTTACGTATCTTGTGTGTTGGACAGTGGGTGGCTATTCAATGCAACAAAGGTTGTCAATCCTTTCTTTGCTCTTCTGGATGCTGAGTTTGCACATAAGCTGGCTGTTTCAGCTGCGGCTCGTGGGTGGGTACCTAGAGAAAAGAGGCCTGATCCATCAATCTTGGGACTTGAAGTTTGGGGAAGGAAATTTTCAAATCCAATTGGACTTGCTGCTGGATTTGACAAAAATGCTGAGGCTACCGAGGGATTGCTAGGACTTGGTTTTGGCTTTGTCGAGGTAGGCTCTGTAACTCCTGTTCCACAAGATGGCAACCCAAAACCACGCATCTTCAGATTACGCCAAGAAGAGTGAGAGTCTGAAATGAATTCATTTTTACATCACTAAGAAATAACCTTTAATGATCGAACAAGCAAAGTGTCAACTAAAAGATTTATAATTTCGTCCTCTCAGAGCTATTATCAATAGGTGTGGATTTAATAGCGAAGGGATTGTTGTTGTCGCAAAGAGGTTGGGTGCTCAACATGGTAAAAGAATGTTGGCGGAAACATCAGGAACTTCGTCATCTCCAGGTGAAGAGGTAAAACCAGGGGGCAAATCTGGACCTGGTATTCTTGGGGTCAACCTTGGAAAGAACAAGACAAGTGAGGATGCTGCTGCGGACTATGTCCAAGGAGTCCACAACTTATCCCAATATGCTGATTACTTGGTACAAACTTCTTGTTGTGATATATATTGAGAGTTCAAATTATCTAATTTACTGTAAACTTATTTGTTCCTAATTTTCATTTTTCTGTACAGGTGATCAATGTTTCATCACCCAATACTGCAGGGCTGCGCATGCTTCAGGGTAGAAAACAGTTGAAGGACCTTGTAAAGAAGGTTCAAGCTGCTCGGGATGAGATGCAATGGGGTGATGAAGGTCCTCCTCCTCTGCTTGTGAAGATCGCTCCTGATCTTTCCAGAGGAGAGCTTGAAGATATTGCAGCTGTGCGTTTACATAAAACTAAAAACACATTCTATAATTCAATGTAAATGGCTCTAAGAACATTGTATTGATTTGTGTAGGTGGCTCTTGCTCTCCACTTGGATGGGCTGGTAAGTTTTCTTGATAACTTCTTTTTTTCTATTGCAAGTGAGGATATATTGCAAATCCTAAAGCTTGCGATGATGATGAAGTGTCTTTTTGGTCCTATAGATAATATCAAATACTACAGTCTCGAGACCAGATTCTGTGAGCAACAACCCCGTGGCAGCTGAGACTGGTGGTTTGAGCGGAAAACCGCTCTTTCCTCTATCCACCAACATGTTGAGAGATATGTACACTTTGACACGAGTAAGTTGTTGGCCTAAAAGAAAGATGACCCACTAATCTACCGAGGAACTAAAACTTTTTTTGGATTTTTTCATGATCTCTTAGGGAAAGATTCCACTCATAGGCTGTGGCGGGGTTACTAGGTAAACGCAGTTGAACATACCTCAGATGCATTAGCTGTGAGAACAAAGAAATACACAATCACTAAAGATAAATTTTGTGTTTCAGTGGTGAAGATGCTTACAAGAAAATAAGAGCCGGAGCTACTCTTGTTCAGCTGTATACGGGATTCGCATATGGAGGACCCGCTCTCATCCCTCAAATAAAGGTAGAGAAACCAGTCTCTTTTTGGATCAGAAAAGTTTAATAAGCATAGAGAAAGTCTAAAAACTAACTTTACTAAGCTTTAACTCTTAGTTAGACCAAATTCTTAAGGCATTTGTGGTCGAAAAGTATAATCAACTCTTGAAGTCTTTGTTGACACTAATATTCAAGTCTTTTTTTTATTTGCTATAGGAGGAACTAGTGAGCTGCTTAGAAAGGGATGGCTTCAAGTCAATCCATGAAGCAATTGGTGCGGATCACAGATGATTAAAAAACTCAAAGAGCAATAGGCAGAGGAAAGTTTCCTTTTCTTATGAGGACAAAACAAAGTTGTATCTAATTTCATTGATTCAGTTGTTCCTTTCTCTCCAAGTATTACATATTGGATTTTGTTTGTATTCTCTCGTTTTATGAGAGATAAATAGTAACATCTTTTCCTCATACTTACTACTGTCTTCTTAAAATTATAGTGCAGGTTTATCTAGCACATTGAACACATGCCAATCGATATCATACGAGTCATAACATTAACTAATCATACAAAAACTTTTGCAATCTCGAAATAGAAGTCAAAAGTATAAGACATCAGAGAAGGACAAAATTCATGATGTGGTTGCAGCTGTTAACTGTTTAATTTTGGCCTGCAAGACCATTCCAGCTTCATCTGCCACACTTTTCTTTTTCGCTGCGACCTGCATTGAATAAACATCCTTAAAAGCTCATAACTACAATCTCAGGTAAGGTCTAACAGTAAATATAGGTTTTCAGAATACAAAGGTGCGGAAACAATTTGGCACTGATGCAAGATTGATGCCACAATTATATATGCTAGGACAAAGCAAATGGAAAGGAGAGACCATAGCATTTGGATTCTGCTATATACAATAACAATACTCAGGACTAGTACCAAATAGTTGAACAGCTATCCAAATTCAGAGTGAAGTGGAGATCCTACTTAGGGATCATTTATGCCAGTACGGCTCTAGAGGGTGTTTGACAATGTTCATGACTGAACAACCCAAAGGGCTTTCCTTTTGATTATGTCGAAAACATTACTTAACAGCCATATAAGCATACATCGCTCAGGCATTTCTTACAATGGATCAGTCACTTAGAAATCCAAAATGATTCACGATCGTAATAGATTTCGACTCCATTCGGTGTGTATATGGACATTTCAAAGGCATATAAGCCGATCAAGGCTAATGAAGAGGAACAAAAAAGTAGACTTTGTTTGTCTTTTAAATTCTTCTCCCCTAAGGATCTATCTAACCTCAAATCAGGCATTTGAAAGCTGCTAGCAAGAGTGAAATGTTTTAACATTAGAATATATACAAAAACATACCTCAAAAAGTTGGTCAAAGTTGGATTTGAGCAAATTGATCTTCCTCTGACAATAGTCTTTTCCATCATTCATAGTTTTCTACGAAACACGCAACACATGAAAACACTTAAGCAACACAAGAGGAACGAAGGTAGAAGCACAAGTCATAAATCCAGTCTTTTATTGATTGTATTACCTCAATGAAGTAACCAGTGCCAATATCAACTAGAACCTTATCAGCTTCATCAAGTGTCCCAGGTACGTAGAGAGAAGCAGTGAGTGGTACAAGCATCTTCTTACCTAAAATTCAATTTAATTTTTCAAATCATCCATCGCTGAAGATTAATCGACAGGTGAAATAAAATGATTGCGAAAGGACCTTGAGGTCGAAGAGAGAGATCGTTGAGAGCAGCGGCGGCGGAATCGAGACGGCCGGTGGCTGTGCGGATGTTGTTAAGACTGTCTTGAAGAAGATTGACTTCGAGATCCGCTTGCTCCTTCAACGCTTTCAACTGATCGATTCCCATCTTCTCCATCTCTCCTCTCGATGATGACGACGCCATTGTCTCTCTCTCTCTTTCTCACAGCCGCGTCCTCGAGTCTGCGAATCGCTGAACTCGTTTGTCAAAACTCAAAAGCTTGGAGACGGAGTGTGGCTCGTTAACTGGAGCCAGCCTCAATGAAATATCAAGGCCCATATAAGCCCATTTTGTATTGTTTTTTAAGGATTCTTTTATTATAAAGCTGTAAACCTAATAATGGTAATGTTCTCGCACAAACTTAGTGTTTTAGACACGATGTTTTGGAGGTAATGAAGTTTCAAATGTCTGATTCCTCGGTCTCCTATGGCAAAATCTTAAGAAACAAGAGTGACTCTGTCCCTCCTTGACCGATTCTCTTCTCTCCCTCTCTCATCCGAGCAAAACTTTGAAGACGGCGATCTCCTTTTCCGGCAGCTTCCGCTCCTCACCGCCGCCGGAAAGGGAACTCCCGGTGTCTCCTCTTCTTTCTCCTCCCTTCTCTTACTCCACCTTGAACCGACGTGCCTTGGATCTACGCTTATCTGCCACCTTTGGTTTCTTCTCTGTAAGCAGTTCCGCCGAGCACCGCGGGCGGCACTTCGTCGAATCTATCTTCCGTTGGCTCACTTGAGGACGGCATGGCCACGACAAGTTTTCCAATTTGCTCTGCCATGTCCTCGCCGGTGGAGTTTGCTGCTATGGCGTCTCATGTACTCCTCCATCCCGTCGAGACTAGCTTTTCGCTTTACGGTCTTATCTCCGCCTTGTGGTTGGTGGTCGAGCTTGTCTCTCACCTTGGCCGTGAGGTTGGTGGTTGAGCTTGGCTCCCGCCTATGCCTCTATTTGCCGCCGGATTGGCTCTCGTTGGAGTTCAGGTTTGGTTTCTCTTCCCTTCACCTGGTTTGATTCTGGTTTGTAGTCTCCTAGGTTCAGTACAAGGACATCAGAGTCTAGGATGTGCTCTCTCTAGCTCGTCTCTGGTTTAGGGTAAAGTCCTGCTTGATTAGGAGGTGCGGTGGTTAGTTCCGATCTGGTTCATGTAGGTTCGGGGTTCTGGATGTTGTTTCGTCTCGACTATGCTCCCGTCGAGCTGCCTCACCGTGTCAGGCTGGCGGAGATCTTGCCCAGCTAGTTTATGGGTTCAGTTGTGCTAGTTCAGGTCTTCTTGCGGACTAGTCCTTTTAGCTAGGTGCTTCGTCTGAGCATCGAGGGTAATCTCTCGGACTAGGTTGCTTGTGGCATTAATCTCCATAAGGATAGTCTTGCAATCGGATTGTTGAGTTTACACTCTTTGCCCTCTTGGTGTTCTCTCTCCTAGTGTTTCAGTTTGTTGTTGTGTATTTTTCATCATTGATGTAGTCTTTTTCTTTCTTATGCTTTCTTCGTTGTCCCTGTATCCTGTCAAAAACTCGAAAATGGTATGAATATACGATCTTACATATCTTACCAAAAAAATGTCTGATTCATCAACTAACCGGTCTGAACCGATCTATTTTATCAATCGATTTTTTTTTGTTGAAATGTAAAACTTTATTGATCAATAAAAAAATGGTTTATATACAAGAAAAATGCATAGGGAAATTAAAGAAAGACCCTATCAAAATAAAGAATTAGGATAATCTAATTTTAAACCATCATGGAAGGAGACCACTTTAACCTATGAAGAGATTTACAACAGAGAGAAGAAATCATGTTTCTAATGACCTTATCGATCAAGTGAATAAGATTAGTGAAAGCGCCCAAACTCTGTCATGTATTCTAGCATTCCTCTATCTCCAAACATGATAGATCACAGATTAAAAAACCAGTCTTATGAAAATCCTATCAGTCATGCTGAACCGAGAGTTAGAGCAAATCAGTAATAGTATCAAACCAATCAGGATTAATAGACTGACCAAGTAATTTGCCACAAAGATCCACAGTATCATCGATTTCTATTATTAGTATCTCTTGATGGTTTAGTAAATTTGACAATATCTCTCGTTAATTTTCCAGACTTACGTTTCCGTCCCCGCAACTATCAATGCATGTGTACACATAGACTAACACGTAAACTCTTTTGATATATACTCCATTCATTTTTTGTTAAGCGTTGCTTTACAACTTAAATTTGTAATTTTTATATATAAGAAAATATAAATTTTTTTTTAATATATGTGAAAAACCTTAACCACGCTTAATATGAGATAGAGAATATTATTTGTTAGCTATATATATATATATACTTATGGTCCTTCAATGGTGAAGTCAGTGTAATACTCTGGTTGGGTTTCTTACAAGAATCTATCAAACCGATTTCCCTAAAAAATTTCAATTATGTTTAGTTTTAACGCATGTTTTCGGAATAAATTAAATATTCTACGCATGAAATATTTTACAAAATGAACATGAAGCTGAAAAAGTCATTAATTTTTTAATTAACTTCGTTTAGCCTCTTTTAGATTCTAGCAAATAAAATCAGATGTTTATTTATAATAGTCGTATAGATCTTGTCATTCTATAAGATTTAAAATAACTAATAAAGAAAATGTAATATTGATCACAATAGAAACTTTTATTCTTGCAACTCACAAATGTGAACAATTTATTTACTTAGTAAAATAAAGTTGTGATTGATGTCCATTTATAGAAGTATTTTTTATAGGTAAAATTTTAGTTATTTTAGTAATTGTCACTAATGTTCTAGTCGCAAACTCATGGCAATCTATTTGCATAAGACAAAGAATCCAAATTAGCTAAGAAGGTGCTAATTTTGACATGTGTATGGAGAAGACATGTTCTACAGTCCCAAAACACTTACAACAATAGATAAGTATTGCAAAACAAACAATTTAGAATCGTTTTAGATAAGTATTATAAAACAAATATTCATTAAAATTTAACAGATAATAACCAAATAAAATTGGTTTTCACTATAATTAATGGAACCACTTACTATATATCCATTTATTAAAATTTGACATTTGTTTTACAAATAAGAAACTGACTCTAATATAACTAATATTACTAACCTTAACCTTGGTAGTCAGTATTATCGAATCACGCGGGATGCATCTCTTAGATAGAGAATCTACGATCTCAAGCTGGAGGTTCGTAAAGCAACATGTGCGTTACAAGCTCATGTTTTAGGGAAACATCAGTATTATCTCTATTTGCAACTGAAAAAGAGAACAAAAAATAAATGATTATGAGAAACTTAAATAATAGATGATGTTTAAGATTTCTACACACAAATTAAGGAAATATTTAATTATTAATTTTTTCAACTAAAATTATTGTTTTCTAATGTATTTAGTGATCATTCAACCAATCAGAAATTACTATACAGAAATAAATAATCAAAATAAATAAAAATGTAATTAATTTTACATTGAAAATTGAAAACATCAAATAATTTGATACAGAAAAAAATTTCTCTAAAACATTATATGAAACACAGAGTATATTTTAATATAGACAAACAATCCATAATAGTCCAATTAACAATTATTATTGGAGTAACGAAATGATTGTTCGTGGAATGCACAAAACATTTTTTCAAAAAAAGTAATATGAAATTGTAGTTGTTTATAGTTACTTATAATCTTTCTAAGATTTATATGATTTTTAGTCACAATATGATTTATTCTAAAATAACAAAAAAGCATTATATGAATTATAATTGAATGTTCTTTTGGATATTAAGAACAACAATTATTAACAAATATATAATTTAGTTTAATAACTTAAGAACAATATATATATATATATATATATATACATATGTATATGCATATTTTAAAAAGTTGTTATTTTTTAGTAAAAAAATAAGAAAGGAAGTTATCTAATATAAAATACTAATTAGCCAATTATACCCAAAAAAAAATACTAATTAGCCAAATACATAGAATTTATTAGAGAATGCTAAAAAAACGTGTATCTTATTCTCATGTAACAATAATTTACCCATATGCATTACATGTCACATTTTTCAATTAAAAGAGATTGTCAAGAACAACCATGAAAAAAGAACAAAGGAAGTGATAAGCCATTTGTGTTATTCTCTTCTCTATTGTTTAAATAGATGAACATAGTTAGTGATGGTTATTAAGTTTAACTTTAGATTATATTTTAGAATCAAGTTTTACATTACGAATCTCTTAATTAAAAATAGTATATGTGAAATCTTCAATACATATATCATTCATATATTGACAATATAAGAAATCTAACTAATATCAAGGATAAAAAATATCACAACATCCCAATTTATCCAATAATAAATTTTAATACCGGAGATCCATTTCTTTTCAAAATTCAATTTTCTCTTCCAAGTTTGATGAATAGTTGATAAATGACAATACCACCATACATAGAGAATAGCAATTTATAATTTCTCAACAACAATCGTATCATTCATCGAGAAACCGATCATATATAAGAAACGATTCTATATTTTAATTCTTTTGGAAATTCTCAATCGATATAATTTTTTGTTCTTAGTTTTCATCATGCATTGGATTATAGTTTCACATAAGAGCATCTAGCCCTAATTTCAATTCAATTTTCTCTGTTGAAATTATGATTAGTGATCTTCGGATTAACCTTAAGCATTGGAGATGGAGAAACAACAAAAATGTTTTCAAGAACCGGTGAATATTACCATGCATGAAACCAATAAACTGTAAGTAATATCAATATGGTTATAATTTTTAATATGGTTTTAATTTTTATTGTGGTGACAAAGAAATGTGTTTAAACCATTACCATGCTCACAATTAATATTTTGTCTTCCTATCCAATCTTTGTCACCACAATTAAAAAAAAAGAAAAAAGAGAATAAACCCTTATAAGAAGTTTGAGTTGGAGAAAGTGTTTTAGATTTAATGTTTATTTACCTAGTCTTTTAATTAAAATTCAATTTTAAGTTATCGTGTATTCTATCTAATAAAATTTGAATTTAAGATCATTGATTGGGTCTTATCGCCCAATGATAATAAAAATTTGATCTAAAAGCATCTCCAAAAAATCTTTATTTTCAGAGAATAAGATACTTCAAATTTTAAATTTGTTTTATTCCAACAATAAACTCCAAAATTATATTATTTGCATTATGTTTGCTCATTATTAATTATAATTCATTAAAATCATAACTTTAATAATTAACTATATAATATACATGTACTATGTTACAAACAATATCAACAATATTAAAATATTACATTATATTTTGCATATGATATAACTCGCAAAGGTTCGAGGTTCAATGCTTCTTACAAACTTTAAATACCATTTTGTGGTCAAATAAACCTAATAATTTACATTTCTAGGAATTCTCTATGGATTAATGGATCTGAGATTAGTTGAGTGATAAAAACTCGAATCACTAGAGTTATCAAAATATGTATATTACATTACAATATAAAATTAGATAACAACAAAAATAAATTCACATTATCCAAATTGTTGGTGTATAGTTTCTTGTAATGGTATGGGATATTCATTCTATATTAAGAGGGTTTATTGGAGGGTGAATTTTAATTGATTTAAAAATTTATAAGGATTTTTAAATCCATATAGAAATTTTTAGATTTTAAAATCAAATAAAGTCAATTTAAAAATCAATAAACTAGATTCAAAATTAAACAATGTTTGAATAACACATGATTTATATATGGATATCAAAATCAATGCTTAAATCACACATGAATTGAATATGGATTTTAAAATTATTGATTGAATAATACATGATTTTGTAAGGATTTCTAAATCCAATAAAATCCACCCTCCAATAAAAACCCCCTAAATTTTTATTTATATCTGATCTTATTTAATACTTATACAAAAAATAAATTTATAAAGATGTATATGAATCAAAAGTGTATATATACAAGTGATAAACAATAAAACTAATTAAATTATTAATTTGAAATGTAACTAAAATCATGAAAGTTCAAATTTAAAGTATTGAAATATTTATTGAATACCGAGTTTTTCACAGGTGGTTAGGATGATCTAACTAATAATTATGACATATAGAGTTTGAATCCTCTCTTCTACGCAGTTGCTAGATTAAATAAAAATATTAAGGGTTGGGCTAGGTTATGGATCGGGTCTTGTCGATCCAATTGTCGACCAAAAAAATGAAATATCTATTGGATAGCAAAATACTCCATATCTTCATTCAGTATCTCTTGTGATGCTAACAGTATAATTTGGACACAGCTCTAAAGTTGAAACTTGAAAATAAGCTTTTTCTGTATTTTATTAGTTGTTATTTAATGGTAAGATGAAATCCAATAACGTACGTAGAATCCTAAAGTTTATTCGTGAGTATTTCTGGAAAGTGAGATTTAAATGGAAAAGTATTTGACAGTACATTTAACATAGCACAGAGCTGGTAGAGTAAGATGAATGAGAGGCTATTTACTTACATGTGTCGGTCCAAAATGCGAAATATATATGTATATGAATAATAAATAATAATAATAATAATAATAATAATAAATAAATTTATTATATTGCTATAGAAATTATTTGGGTAGAAAATAATGGGACCATATCAATTATTGGAGTTGGGGTCATTTTAGATGATTCGACAATAAAAGGTACGGATATTTTCTGATATTAGTTGGTCACTAAGATCATCCCCACCTTACAATTTATTTGCATTACATTTTATATAAATATAGCTTAAGTGTTGATTATTAAGTACAAATTAAGACAAAACAACACCAACCTTTTGTTAAGATCTTTCCATTTACGGATTCTTATTTGATTGCAAAATTTATTTTTATTCTTTGATTGGTTAGTGCCACCTAAATAAGTCTATGAAACCCATCTAATCACTTTGACAACATTCATCATTTATAATTGTGATATAATAATTTATTAAATTATTCTGTAGATTTGGTTAGGATTGGGGAATATGAAAACCACAAACAAAATATTTATCTACGCATTACTCCCTAATGGTGTCTATATATAATATATACTTTATGGGTTTATTATCTGCTCTGCACAAGAAGTGACATTTTAGCGTTGAAAATATATTTTTCAGAAAAATTTAAACAAGTGACATTTGAACATTCGAACTCTTTTCTTTCAATTTATTAGCCAGTTTTGATATCTAACATTTTATCCTGTCGCCATATAAAGTTTAAACAGTAAATAGTAAAAACGATGAATTAATTAATTTTTCTCTGACTAGTGACAACCCAAAGTACCAAAAACACAGTACATGAATTTTTATATGAAACAACAAGGCAACCAAACTTGAAGAATTCAGACACGAAGCTCAACAAAGATGGTTTGTCTTTGTTATGACTTAATCCTCTGTTCTAGCATTAAAATCAATACACGATAACCCAAAAGCCTCTGAAATCCACAATACATAATTTATGAATTCTATTTAACAATCAGAGTCACATAAAGGCGTTTGTCTTATCAATAAATGCAGAGAAAGAACATATGAAGTTGGAACATTTATTAGAAATAAACGTGGTTAACAGCTTGCGCCAATGCTTCACCACAATTTGTAAAAACATTACACAATTAGCAGCAACAAAGCATTATAAGATATTTTTTTGAAGACGGCTCTGTTTCGCCGGAAAAACCAGATACAAAAAGGGTAAAGAGACCTCCATGGTTTCTGTATGTTCCCTTTTATACTAAGTAATGTTGGATCCGATGAGATATCGATCTCCCCTTCCAAAAAAAATAAAATAAAAATAAAAACCCTTCAGAATTCTTAAACCCTAATTAACCCTAAACAAAAACAAGTGTTTTAACTTACTTCAAAGCTAGAGAACAAAACCAAACACTAACGAGATCATTTCCAGACATTCTGAAATGAAATCAATGTCTGAAACTAAAAAAACACACTCACAGACACATACACACAAATGCAGGAGACTGATCGATCGATGGATGACAATAGATTATAAATAAGATATATACCAAATTGCCCTTAAACCTAAAAGGGCTCTCATTAATCACACCATCAACGTGGATCATCTTCTCTACGACCCGACCCGGGAGATCCACCAGATAAAGAAGCAAGCAAATTAAGATGACCCGGAAGATAATTCCCAACTCTAGCAGCTGAAGCTTCACCCATTGCAGCTTGTTGTTGTTGCTGTTGATGAACAAAAAGTGATTGCTGTTGTTGTAAGAACATCTCTTGTGGAGCTCCAGTTGCAAAACTCCAAACCTGTCCGAAATCTGGTCTTGCCGGAACTGCCCAAAATCCAGCTGGTGCTGTCGCAAATGTCTCGTCTTTACCTTCGGAATTATCCTCATCGGCTCTAACTCTTTTTCCGAGTATAAACGGTGAAGATCCTAGTAAAGAAGAAGGTTTATGATCGAGAGATGAAGATAACGAAGTAGTGGTAGTGGAATTGCCGCGAATTGAGACTGAAGCTGTTGAGAAACTCGCTGGAGTTGTGCCTGTTCCTGTAGCAGCTATAATTGAAGGCTCAGCTTGACGAAGAAGCCATTCAATTGTTTGACCATCGGATTTGTGACCTAACTCTCTAGTCAATTGAAAAACACGAGCTGCACATATGATTGGCATACGGATTCTTCTTCCTCTTCCATCGACTTTGCTGTGTCGATCTTTCGCTGGAGGTTTCTTAACCACAACAGACGATTGTTGTTGTTGTTGTTGCTGTTGTTGGCTCTGTCTTTCGATAATTGCTCCGTTTGAGATCATAACTCCGTCGGTGTTATTAGACATGGCTCGATCTGAGTTTTGTTGAGTATGATTTTCTCAGTAAGCTTAGTCTCTGTGTGAAGAGGAAGAAGGAGAAGAAGAAACTAATGATTGAGAAGGAGGAGCTGGTGGAGACAGGAAGGAGGAGCACATGGGTGGTGGGTCCCTCTCACAGCTCACCCTCTCTGGTTTTTTTTTTCTTTCTTTCTTTTACTTTTTTGAGGGGACATTATTTTTGTCCCGAGGCGGTGGTATTCACGCGCTTTGTCTCCGGTGAAAAAAAGTCGCGTGGGGACCACGCTCCGGCAGGAGAATTTAAAACTTGGCGGGTCCCGCGGTTGCTGCAGCTGCTACGTGCATTTAAAGACGTTTATCCGTCATTTTTGTCACTGCCACGTCACCTTTTCACTACTTTACTCTTAATTGCATCGTGTATTTTTGCTTAATAAAAACTGTATAAAATGTTATAATTTCATAAATTGTTACAATATTATACAAATCGGTAAATTTTTCTTGTTTTATGTGTTATAATAATCGATATTAGAGAGACAAAGAAATTGACTGTATTGGAGGTATTCATTATTTGATAAAACTTTTACTAAAAACACAAAAACTCTTATGTTGGGACGACGAATCTGGCTATATTAATCTTAGCCGACGTGAATCTATTTATAATTATATAATTTTTATTATATTTGGCAAGATTTTTAGCCATCAGTTTGCATCTCTGCAGTGTCACGTGTTTTACGTGAAATAGCAAAAACCGAAAACTCTTTTATAAAAAAATTCCTTTTAGTGTCGACACTAAAATAAAGATTATAATATGTTTTTAATGCAAGCGATGAAGTTTTTGCTTGATACATTTGCGTATCTCTTCTTTGCATAAAATACAATTAAATATGAAAAACTCGCGTAAGTCCTATCATGTGAAGCTTTATATTACAATAATAACAGTACATATCATGTGAAAACGTACAAATTGTTGTCACTGGTTATGCAATTACTAGTAATCAGTTTCTTTCTTAAATTAGAGAGGCAAAATGAAGAAAAGTTTTTCATTCTATTGAATTCAAAACAGTAAAAGTATTGCTAGTATTGATCTTCCATTTAATGGTCAATACTCTCTTATAAGACCATTGGTGCTGCTTCATGAGTTTGTTGTCTTTATGGACCTTGTTTTCTTTCCGAACCGTCACATTTTGTGTTGGTGAAGTCGGTTTGATATCCAAACTAGTTTGGTTCTGCCATAGAAAGTAGGATTGGCAGTGAAATAGACTGATGACAAGTTGGCACAATAGAGTTCATGGAATATCATCTAATGACATGCCAATTTCACGCAGCATATGACTTAATCAAGCAATTTTAGAGGTTGATTTAAAGATTGTTCTAGAACTGTTTGAGACTATTGGCTGGCGTTTTGAAGACTAAGAGATGATGTTACCGCCTAAGAATGTACAAAAACTACTAATTGATCTTCTTGTGACTCCGTAAACTTCCCAATCGATGTCATTATATGCTCCAAGGGTGCAGTCGGTGTCATTGTTGAAGTTTATTTCCATGGTTATAGTGCCTTTTATATAGCGAAGAATGTATTTCAACAATAAGAAGTCTGAAACTGTTGGTCAATACATCTTTTGGCACACAAAATTGTCGGCAAACTAGATATTAGACCTTGTTAAAGTGAGATATTGCACCTTTCCTGCAAGATTTCGAAAGTGTGTTGGATTAGAGAATAATGTAACCTAATCAGGTACCTTATCAAGTTGTAAGGGTAATGGCGTCGACATGGAGAGCAATCACGCATTGCAGCCACAGTAAGCAAATCTTCTGCATATTTTTTCTCAGATAGAAACAACCCATTTGGATATTGAACTGCTTGAATTCCCAAGACATAGTGTAACTGACTGAGATCCTTTATACGAAACTCCTTGTTAAGACATGAAGGAGCTGAGACCAGACTTTAGAGTTATTACCAGTGATCACCATATCGTCGACATGTAAAAGGAGTAAGATCGGATCTTTCTTGTAACAGAAAAGTGAGGAGTTTTCTACATTGCAAGTAAACCCAAACTCAATTAGAATAGAGTTGAATCTGTCAAACCATGCTCGTGATGACTGCTTCAAGCCATATAAAACCTTGTGTAGCTTCCAAACATGGTTGGGTTTTTTTGGATTCACAAAACCTGTAGGCTACATCATATATAAAGTTTTAGTACATCCTCATGTAAGAAAGCATTTTAACATCCATTTGTTTCAAATCTTAATTCTTGATGGTTGCAAGATGTAAAATAATTGTAGTTGTTTGGACCACGAGATTGTAGGTTTTAAGATAGTTAATCCCTTCATCTTACTCAAATCTTTTTGTTACCACACATGCTCTTAGTTTGTTTATTGATGATGATCAATTTTGCTGCAAATAATTCTTGGAGGATTTAAGAGGTAGGATATCCTATTTTTCTATGTCACACCTCATCGGATGATGACTATTGTAGTGAAGAACAAAAAACTTGAGATACTGACCCGTCCATCAATTATAAGCTAGTGATATTAATTCCCAGAACCAGCAACCTCTTTGATTCCTTATCATTTTCACGCACACCATCATAGTCAAACTCAAAGGAGCAGAGGTAATCTTTGGTAAGCTTTGACATAAATAAAAGAGATTTAGCAATGTTAGAACAAACAAACACATCCTTTAATGGTAAGTTACCTGAGGTTAATATGAAATTGTCGATCATGTGTGAGTGATGGGAATGAATCTGCCATCTCCCACCATTACTGTATCAGAACCTTGATATGGTAGAGACTAAATCAAGTGTTTCGGCGAGCTAATGATGTGAGTAGTTGCTCCGGTTTATAGATGCCATTATTAACCTGCTTGATATGTTACATCAGATATTCTCATCGTAGCTAACACTTGAAAGTGATTTTCACTATGGTAGCAGTTGTCAAACTTATGCCAACATTTAAGAGCTTGATGACCAATCTTACCACAAATCTAATGCACTAGACATTCACCATTGTTGTAAGATGTCTAAGCATTTAAATCAAAGATTTGAGGATGACATCCTCTTCCACGGGTAGAGAAGTTACCTCTTCCCCGAGAACCATTTCGACCAGATGAGTTTCCTCTTCCTCGTTGTTGTAACTGTTACTTAATAAGAAGGAGGAGAGTCATTTTTTCAGCAGCAAAGGTAGAATGAGGAGACACAACATTTTCATAGAGATAACACATCAATCTTTGATAAGAAAATCACTATGTATCGTTAGGTTTGTTTTAATTAATTAGTTAGGCTTCTTTTTATTTCTTGTTAGATCTTTGTAATTCAGTTTAGTCTTCTTTATAAGGGTAATCTAATTAGGTTTAGGTAGACAATTGAGTAGTCTATTGAGTTTAGGTCAAAGGAGAGGTGGTGGGCTCTCTAATAATACCAATCCAATGTGTTCTTTTCTTCTTTAATCAAAGTTTTCTTTCAACTCGGTTTCAATCCTTAACTTACGTGGCTAGTTCCCATCAAATTGGTCCAACCTGCCCGTCTTCACCAACGAGCTCGTTTGATTTCTTCATGGGGCCTAGTCAAACCAACAAAGAACGATTAGCAAGTATGGAAGACACAATTGAAGAGAACAACAAGAGATTCGAAGCCTTAGAATCTCAAATCCAGGAAACCAATGCTCGTTTCGCAACTTTGGAATCTTCCATGAAGGATCAGTTTGCTTTTTTAGGGTCTTTGCTTCATCAGTTTGCTTTGCCTCAATAACCTTCACCATCTTCTTCTTTGAACAAGCTTCATCAATTGCATGTAGGTCAGGTGAATGGCTCACCCTATTTTTTCTTGCTTGCGGGCGATGGTTAGGTTTTTAGGCTGGTTGGTTTCACTGTTGGTTCATGCTCCGTCGGGTGAGTTTTACCGAGATCTTTTTAGGTTAGTTCTTGCCATTGCAACTCGACATGTTCTTCTCATGTCAATGGATTGACGGTCTGGTGAATCATATGATTTTTTCCCTCATTGCTTGGGGGTCAGTGGTGAAGTAGTGAGATTGGATTCTTCCGCTGATGGTTCATGCCATGTTCGGGTAAGACTTGCCGTCTCTCTCCATAGTAGCTGTTTCTATCTTGCGGAGTTGCTTAAGAACTGCTTCTTCTTTGGGTTGAGCCAGTCTGATTTTGGTTAGAGTTTGGCTTGGTAGAGTTTCTAGTCTCAACCTAGATTAAAGTAGTAAATAGTCTAGCTAGTATTGGCTCTTCATGTTGGTTTGTACTAGTTATCTCTATGTTGTTCTCGGTTTAGCTTTGTAAAAGCTAGTCTCCGTTCAGTTATTGTTCTGTGTTTGCTCTTCCAGCTGGTATACGTTTAGTTTTTGGCAAGCTATTTTCTTTCTCTTCTTCTTTGCATCTCCTAAATGTTGAGTTGTGGAGACTGATTTGCCAGGAACCCCTTTGTTCCCTACGCAGAGCAGGGGTCAGGGTTTTGGGCTTTCAGTTATGTATGGGCCTTGTGGCCCATATCTCTATCATTCTATATATATCCCAATGTAATTGTAAACCCTAACTTTTGATCCGAGTAGTAAATCAAACGAGTGTGGCCATGGACGTAGATCAGTTACGATCGAACCACGTAAAAATCCCTGTGTCTTTTGTCTCGATTCTCTCTTTACCTTCTTGCTTACGGTTACTTCGTTTCAATCGATCTTCAACAATTGGTATCAGAGCCAGGTTATCTCAGACGAGTAACAGCAATGGCAGAAGAAAGAAAGGTGAAGATTGACAAATTTGACGGAAACGATTTTGGGTTTTGGAAGATGCAGATAGAGGATTATCTGTACCTGAAGAAGCTGTATCTACCTCTGGCAGAGAAGAAGCCAGATGCGATGAATCAAGCAGAATGGGATTTACTTGATCGACAAGCTCTCGGAGTGGTCAGGTCAACACTTGCGAAGAATGTTGCGTACAACATCGTGAGTGAGAAAACGACGTTTGGTTTGATTAAGGCGTTATCAAACATGTACGAGAAGCCATCGGCTTCGAACA
>OVAX01002290.1:0-31243 GCA_900406405.1 Lepidium africanum
CTTTACTTCAACTTATTAAAGCCCAATCAATTATCCAATTAGTAGAAACAATTCCAACAGTAATGAATTTTGGTTAAATTCCATCAAGCTTTGCTTTGACTTTAGTGAAGATACAGGCAAACAGTTACAAGTCTACTGTTATCAATCGTAACTTTTCCAAGTTCTTGGTTGGCAAAGATGGAAATGTTGTTGATAGTTATGCTCCAACTATTTCTCCTCTCAGCATTGGTATTTGATAATGTCTATGACTTATAATAATATATATTTGAAGTTTGATTTGGAGATTGCAAAGTTTCTAATTTTGTCAATGTTGATCCACAATTGCAGAAGGATCAGAAGAAACTGTTGGGAGTTACTGCTTAAGCAAGTGTGAGGCATTACTCAGTTGTCAAATAAAAGCTTCATAAGTATTGTATTACCACCGATGACAGGTGGCCCAATGGTAGTAGTCACATTACAAATTCTCAGGTATGGGTTCGATCCTCTCCAATAGAAGTGGAAGAAAAAACGGATTTTAGAGTGTGAACTTTGAACTGACAATCATAATTGCACTTAAGGAAACCAGGTGGAGGTCTCGTCCAATGAGTAGGAGACTCATCTCGTATCAACCAAGGATGATTCGTTAATTCTGGTATTGAAAACCATTCTTGAGCATCTCTTCGCGCATCAGAGACATCCTTTATCCAAGGCATTGAACGTTGTTGGTAGACCAATAGATTTCTGCTTTTCCAAATCCTCCATAGTGCCCAGAGAGGAAGCTGTCGATGAAACAAGGAGAAAACAGAATTATTATGATACTGTATTAGAATAGGAATCTTGTCTTCAAAAGATAAGCTTCTTTGTGGGAAGTCTGGTAATGGAAGATGAATTCCTCTCCAAATGGCTTGAACATGGGGGTATAAAAAGAAAAGGTGGTCAAGATCTTCATCTACATCACAACACCTTCGGCATTGCGAATCAAGAGTGATTTGTCGAGCTCGAAGTAGAGTTCCACTCGGCATAGCATTGGCTACAATTCTCCACAGGAAATGGCGCAACTTAGGGGCTGTTTAAAGCTTCCAAATAGACTTCTTTAGCTCTAAATCACCAACCGGAGGTCTGATCGGGTTAGGTGTGATCAAATGAGAGGCTAGCCAATACCCGGATTTAACCGTGTAATCACCTGAATCTGTATAATGCCATCCGATAACATCCTGCACTGATCCCGACGCAAGGGTCAGATATGTGATATATCATCCGAATGAATACATTGTTGAATCTTAGTCACGTCCCCTTTTTTTGTAACAGGGTCTATCAATTCAGAGACTAGTGAGGGAACAAGGGTATTATCATTCAACCTTCTTAGAGCTCGTGGAGGATGAGTTGCCAACCAAGAATCATTCCAAATGTTAATATCTGTACAAGTACCAACTACACATCTTAAACCTTGTTTAAGCAAATCTCGACTGGAAAGGTCCATATCTTATATATATTAGAGAGGATCCTTTCCAACTTCCGATGTGAAATATTATTTTCTAATACGTCCCCTCGAGATGATGGCTCTTTGGTCATTAATCTCGTATGTTCGGGGATGGATCGACGGCACCAATATTGGGTCTGGCTTGTCGATAATTAGACCACTTTTGGGTCAGATTGGGTTGGAAAGTGTGGATCGTAGTATCTGATACCATATTAGAATATGAGCTTCTAACTCAAAACTAATTGACAATGAGTGGTGAGGCCCATATCTTATATATATTAGAGAAGATTCTTTCCAATTTCCAATGTGGGATATTATTCCCTGTTATTTTGTACGTAGTTCAGCATCAATAACATTCGAGTGTGGGTAATAACGTTGACCTAAAACACGGGCAGCAAGACTTGTGAGATTCTTTATTAGACGCCAAACTTGCTTTACTAGTAATGCTCGATTAAAACTCTCAATATTACGAAAACCCATTCCTCCTTCACTTTTAGGAAGACTTAATCGCTTACAACTTATCCAATGCATAACTTTTAGCCAGAATTTGATTTATCTCTGTACAAATACCAACAGGAAGCTTAAAGATTTATTTGTTTCTAATTGGTTATTATTTTATTAATGAGTGATTTAATCTAATATACATAAAGAAATTGGAAACAAAGAATCTACCTATTGGTTTTTCGAAATTAATTTGATGCCTATGGGCCCAATAGGTAAATGACCGAAATGCCCTGGAGCTTTGTTTTATAAAAATATAAGGTATTGCTTAACCAACAATAACATTAAATTGAGAAGATGACGATGGCAAAGGCGGCTTCGTAGGGGCGAGTCTATTACCTGGTACAATCTGTTATAGCGTGTACTTGTAACAATCGTTTTGGGATTAAATGTCTACCTGGTCCGGTAAAGAACTGGGTTTTAATGTTGTGTAATGTGTACCTGTTACAATCTATTATAGCATCTACATGGTCTGAAAAAAATGTGAGTAAACGTATTGTAATGTGTACATGTTACAATCTGTTATAAGGTGTATATCGTTTGGTAGAAGTGTTAGTAAAAAGGTAACTGGTACAAGCTGTTATAATGTGTACTAGGGAGAGCTGATAGTAATCTAAACAGGTCTGCTTAAACATGTACCAGGTACAAAATGTTATTACATAGTTGAGGAAAACTGACAAATTTTCAAACACGTCTAATATAGATGTTGTGAGTCGTAGAAAGGATAAGGGGAAGGGACATGCAGAGCAAAGTGGTGGCGAGGGCACGGGGGATTGTATTTTACCTCTTAGCCTTGGAGCAAATGCAGCAGACATATTGCAAGCTTTCCTGAGGAGAAATTCAATGTTGTTGGGAGGTTCTGGTAGCAGAGCAGTTAGCCGAAAAAACCGTGGGGACAGGATTGATCTAAACGTGGAAGCAGGCCCTGTTAATAGACCTGCATCACTCCCCTCGTCCGAGACAGACCCCAGAGTAGACATATCAAATTGTCATGACAGTTCTCGTAGTCAATCATTCTTAGGTAATGATTGTGTTAGCTTATACTGTATAAAGTGAATGTAAGAACTAGAATGGCTAAGAATTATGTTAGGCATGGTGTAACAGTGTGGAGAGTTGCATATATGGTAGACATGTTAGTATATCGGGTAAAGGTTTAGGTAGTATGGTTTAGCATACGGAATGCATTTGACGAGAAAGAAAATACTGAAAGTTGGGGTAAATGTGGGTAGCGTAGTCAGTGTAAACATGTTTCCTAGGCAGCCCATGTGGGGGATGTAGAGGGTACGAATATATATAGCGTTGGTGTTGTGTACCTAGTATGTGTAAAGTGTAGCGGGTATAGCGTGAAGGAACATCACGATAGTACTTTCAGTTAGTTGGAATGAAATAGGACATTACAGTCAATATCAAATGGGACATTTGAGATTGACGGCCCGACTCCGTCAGATGCAGTGGTTTTCCTCGCAGACTGCCTAGCTGTCCTACCAGAAGATGGCGGTGGAGATATATAGGAGCTTTTCCCTTCACAGGCCGCTTCGCTTTTTTGGGTGGTGGTAGAGACAAAGGAACAACACCACCCGTAAACATGTGAGGTTTAAACTTGAAGCGTTTTTCAATCAGGAAAAGCATGTTGTCGACGCAAGGGTCTTCAACTTCATCCGGCCATGAGAGATCTTCGATTGCGGGATCAAAGACAATTTCAGGGCGAATAATGGATGCTACTTCAACCTGTATTGAGTAAGATGGTAGTTAGCAGGCATTACAGAATAAGTAGCAGTTACGAAAGTTGTGAGGGTTATGAAAGGTATAGATGCGTAACGGGTACATAGAGGATTTAGCAGGTATGGAACAGTGGTTAGCTTTGCGGGTATCACATTTATGAACGGGTAGAAAGAAGTTTAACAAGCATGTAAAGTGTATTTAGCGGGTATATAAATGGGTATTTAACAGGTTAGCAGGCATGGAACAAATATTTAGCAGGTATTTCAGTGGAGATTGCTTCAACTGCTCAAGCTCGTTTGGTTGTAGAGCATCAGTTATTGCTTTCATGGTAGAAAGCTTCTGGTATGTATTAACATGATCTCCAAGAGGGTCATACCCTGCAGCAACCATGCGGGTTGGCAGCTTGAGAGGTGTTGGCTTGGCGTGAGCCATGATGTAATCAGTACATAAATAGTTAGCGAGTTATTAAAGCTTTCATATGAAACAATGTATAGCGGGCATGGAACTAATGGTTAGCAGTTATTCCATCTTATAATGGTTAAAACCTAAATGTAGCAGGTAAGAAACCATGTTTAGCAGTTATGCCACGACAATGTGGAGAATACCAGAAATTAATCTTTCGTTATAAAAATTGAGAGTTTATAAACAGACATTGCAGACACCATTAGTAAGTGCAAGTAACAGAGGATTTAGCAAGCAAAGACAAATATGAACAACAATTCTTAAGCAGTTAAGAGAGAAAATCGCAGATGTGTGGAGTCAAGGTACAAATGTACACTTCTACTTCACAGGTATAAAGCCAGATAAAAAAAACCAAAAACCTAAAAATACAATTGCACCAAATGTAAGGCAAACCTAAGAATCACCTAGATAAACGAGCGGTGACCACAACAAACGCCAAATTAAAGATAAAATCAAACAGACCCTACAAACACTTGAGGCAAAGCAAGCAGGGGACATAAACTCGGAGCTTTGGAACGGTTTTGCGAAAGGAGAAATTACAAGAAGCAGCAAAAAAATCATTATGACCAAAACTTAAGGGAAATAAACGAAACCTGTAACGAAAAAGAAAAAAAAATATAACAGAAGAGAAAATCGATTCGCAGAAGGTGGGGAAATGTATTGCCAAAACATCGACATTTCAAATTAAGAGTGTGGAGTGGAATCATTACCAGAGAATTGAAGCAGCGTTGGGAGCACCGGCTCGTGGAGATAAATTGTGGCAGTTTGATTTTTTTATAAGCTTTGCACAAGGTTTAACGTGAGAAAAGGATTTTGAATGATCTCAATAGTCTTACAATTTTTACTTTGATTTTGCAGGAATCTAATATTGGAATGATTTCTACGATGAAAATAAATTGAGTACGTAAGTTTTTAACGGCCAACATAAAAAAAAAAAAATAAGCAAAAGACTCTCTGAAAATAAATGTTACTATAAATTGAATGAATATTTGTGGTGAATGAAAAATTTATGATAGATTGAAATTAGTTATCTTTGTTAATAATGAAAATAAATTGAGTAGGTAAGTTTTTAACGGTCAACATGAAAAAATAAAATAAGTAAAGAATCTCTGAAAATAAAGAATTACTACCAATTGAATGAATGTTTCTAGTGAATGAAAAATTTATGATGAAATTAGTTATCTTTGTTTTATATAAAAAAATATATAGTATTTCAATAGAACTGAATTATTAATGATTACAATAACTATGAAAAATATGTATTTATTTCTATTGTATTAAAAATTAAATAATTAAAAATAGTATTAAATTAAAACTAAAATTGAATATTTTCTTTTTCTAATTTTTTGGATAATTTTACTCAAGAGAAAATTATATTTCTTTTAAAATAAACACATTAATTTTAAATAAAAATTAAATTAAAACAAAATCATTTTATTATGTAAAACTAGATGAACTCACGTACCTTGCACGAGACAAAATTATGTGTCTTGTGTATACATATATATATATATATTATTAGAAAATCGAATATTAGGTTTTATCTTTTATATATCTAAGTTAGAATATGTATAAACATATATATATATATGTGTTAGTAATAAGTGTATACATATATATGGGTCTGATTTTCCTTTTTCGTCATATATATGTTTGTTTAATTATAATTGGTAGTTGTTTGCTATGAATTATTTTATAATTTAAGAATATAACTATATAGAAATGTGTTTATATTTTCTTAATTGTGTTATACAAAAAAAATTTTATGCAATAAAATATTATAATTTTGATCAAAAGAAATAATATATATTTAAATAAAAAAACTAAAACAATAAATAGCTAAAAAAAACAACAAATTAAAAGAAATTTTTTCTAAAAGTAAAAACCGGGAAGCAAAAGTTTGACTTTATGATCCTATAAACAAGTCTCATACACATAATATTTACTCATGTCATTATCAACACCGTAGCGGTGCCAAAAATTGTTGTACTTTACGAATGTTAAAAATGATTAGTGTTATGAAAAAAGTTATGGGATAAGTCTTAGATATAAATTATTTGATATAATTTTCTTGTTAGGATTAGGAATGAAATTTTAAAATAGATATTGATTAGGAATATTTTTTGTATGATATACCTTAAATATTATGAATTAGTTAAGATAAGCGTGATAAGGTGTTAAATTTATTTGGAAATATTAGGGATATTGTTGGAGGTGGATCCGAGATCCTACTTCCGTCCAGGAAAACAATGGACCAGATTCTAAGTTTCGAACTCAACAAATTTATCGAAGTCTCAACTCGGACGATTTCCATCTCAGAAGCACGTTTAAACCTGAAGAAAGTCGGATGGTACGTCAGCAAACAAAGAAAAGGAAATTTTCCTATTCCGACATGGAAAATTTCCAAAAATCTAGCAAGAATCTTCTAGATACGATCTTATCTAGAAATTTGTATATTTTCCTTTATCAAATATACTCTATAACCACCTCTATATTCTATAAATAGAGGAGTAGATCCTCCAAAAAGGGAGATCGACTTTTTGGCACAAGGCATTAAGCAATATATTGTACTCGACAACTATCCTTCTCCATGATACACTCTTTTGTTCTCCAAACCCTTAAAAGAATCCTTGCCCAATCTTCCCTCTTTTAATCAGAATCGTGGACTTAGTTCCTTGTGCTAGACCCGGTTCGAACAGTTGGCGCCGTCTTTGGGGAAGACATTGAAGGAGTTCTTTACACAGGAACAAAGGAGCGCACGTGGAGCAAGGGATGGTCGAAGACGAAGTAACTTTCAGCTCCCACAAAAGGAGGAACCTTAACCTCCAAGAAAACACTGATCCGGCTTTCGGATCATCCTTGAACTCTGTTCAAACTCAGGAGGAGAACAGAGAAAATTCTCAGGAAGTCGCTGCCCTCCCAGGTCCACCGCAAGGACCGCTTTCAATTGAGAATCTGGTGCGCAACATGATAGCACAATTTGAAGCTTCCGATCGAAGAAACTCGAAAAGATTTGACAGAATCGAGTCTCGTCTAAGCGAAAATAGCCTCTTGTATACACAAAACAACAGACCAGACGAAGAATTGCTAGCCAGTGTCCAAAAAAATCTGGAACAATTCTGAGTCCACAACCAACCAACGTGACTGGACTTGGAAAAATTACGACGCCAAACATGTCAGGACAACAGGAGCCGACTACAATGGACACAACAGTTGTATACAAGATGATTAAGGATATGCGGTCTCAATTCCATCAAACTACCAGCTCGACACCGGAGATTGGGTGAATTTTGGCTCAAGCTCAAAACTCACCCTTTGCATCGAGACTAAAGAGAGTCTCGGTAAATCGGGGACCAAGAATAAGGTGCCCGACATAAGATAGGACTACTGACCCAATCGAATTCATGAGTGCTTTCAACATCATGATGAATGAGACCACCTACAATCTCGACCAGGAGGACGCGGCTTACTGCCAACTCTTCGCCAAAAATCTAACCTGCGACGCCTTAGTATTGTTTACCAATTTACCAACTGAATCAATCGAGAGCTTCAATCAACTTGCCGAGTTATTCATGAAGCAATACGCCCTATTCGTTAATTAAGATACTTCTACGGTGGAGCTAGGGTATTTGAAGCAAGGATTTGATGAGTCTCTAAAATTGTATCTCGGACGATTTAAGAAAATCTTGACTAAGGCCAAAGTCAGCGATGATATGGCCATCAAGGTTTAAGAACTAGAATGGTTACAGATGAGGCCCTGCAAAGAGATCTCTTCATAAATCGCTCTAGTACAACCTCGAATGCCCTATGCAGAGCGGCGAGGCACGCAGACTATGTGGAAGAAAAACAAATCTTCGCCAGAACGCAAGAATCCATTGGGACTCGAGAGCTAAATAGTCAAAAGAAGAGTACCATAAGCCGATACAACATAACTACAGAGGGAAAACGATCTCGGCAACAGCTTTCCAAATCGGTGAAACTGATAGTCCAGCTCACAAAAATCCGTTTAACAACACTTACAACCGAAGCGAATACTGTGCCTTTCATAATAGGATCGGTCATTCCACTTCTAAGTGTAAACAGTTACAAGAGCTACTTGCCAAGAAATTCATTAAAGGAAAGTTGAACCTCTCGGAAGAAGAAACTCAGAAGTTCAAGGCACAAAAACAAAAAGCAGCAAACCAAGACATCAATGTCAAAGAAAAACCAAAACAGCAGAAACAAGATGGGGAGACAAAAGAATCGGAATCCCCGAGAGTGGAGGTCAATGTAATCATAGGAGGATTACAATTTTGGTGCGACACTATAAGGTCGATTAAGAGGTACGAACGAAAGGTTCTAGCAGCAGTCAACCTTAATCCAGTCTAGGAAAGCTTAGGACTAGTTGATTCAGAAGTTACATTCACCGCCAAAGATGTTGAAGGAGTAAGCTTCCTACATAATGACCCGCTAGTAGTTAAGTTACAAGTAGCCGACTGTGATGTATCTCGGATCCTTATCGATACAGGCAGTTCGGTAGATCTGATCTTTAAAAAGACGTTGGATAAGATGACTTTACCTGATGCACGACTTAAACCATTGGAAAGGATATTGACTGCATTCGATGGAAACACGATAAATGCAATCGGGACTATTAAGTTAGCAGTCCGAGTTGCCGGAATTACCAAATGGATCAAGTTCTTGGTAGTAGATAAACCACCAATTTACAATATGATACTTGGGACACATTGGATCCATACAATGAAGGCAATTTCACAAAGTTACCATCAATGTGTGAAAATCCTGACAAACGAAGGAGTTTACACGCTTCGAGGAGATCAAAAGATGTCTCGGACGTGCTTCATCGCCGAGTTAAAGTTACGAAACAAATCTTGCATGATCACGGTGACTGTTAAAAGCAAAGCATTAATGGAGCCTCCCGCTCAAGAAAAGCCAGACCAATCTAGCGTCGAACTTGTCAACATTGATCTCACAATCCTGTCCAAATGCATAAGCATTGGGGTCAATCTGAGTAAGTCAATCCGAGATAAGTTGATTCAACTTCTAGAACAAAACGTGGTGAAATTTGCATAGATGACTAAAGATATGCCCGGGATCAATCCAAAGATTGCAAGCCACAGATTAAACGTTGATCCAACTTAAAAGCCCATCAAGCAAAAGCAAAGAAAGTTAGGGCCAGAAAGAACAAAGGCTGTAATCAATGAAGTCAAAAAGCTAACCGAAGCCGGATCAGTTGTCGAAGTCCAATACCTGGAATGGTTAGCTAACTCAGTTGTTGTTCCCAAGAAGAATGGGAAGTGGCGAGTATGCGAGGACTTCACGACCTTAATAAAGCCTGTCCAAAGGATAGTTCTCCATTGCTGAATATCGACAGGATTGTTGAAGCAACTATTGGAAACGAACTCCTTTCATTCATGGACGCCTTCTCGGGATATAATCAAATTCGGATGCGCCTTGACGACATGGAGAAACATTCGTTCATTACAGAACACAGAACTTATGGCTATAGAGTAATGCCATTAAGTCTAAAGAATGCCGGAGCAACTTACCAGAGATTAGTCAACAAGATGTTTGCCATTCAGCCTATAGACGACATACTTGTAAAGTCTCTTAAAGCCAAAGATCACGTCGGACATCTAGCATGATGTTTTCAAACATTGAATGAATATCAGATGAAGCTCAATCCGGCAAAGTGCACTTTCGGAGTAGCCTTGGGGGACTTTCTCGGTTACAGAGTCACTCAAAGGGGGATTGAAGCAAACCCAAAGTAGATTAAAGCAATCCAAAAGTTACCTTCTCCAAAGAACAAAAGAGAAGTTCAAAGGCTAACTGGCCGAATAGCCACCCTAAATCGGTTCATCTCACACTCAACAGATAAGTGTCTCCCATTTTACAACTTATTGCGGGGAAATAAAGAGTTCAAGTGGGACGAGAAGTGTGAGAATGCTTTTTCTAAGTTAAAAGAGTATCTTTCAACCCCGATGATTCTTGCAAAACCTGAAGATGGAGAATCTCTATACTTGTACATTACGGTCTCGGTGTCTGCAGTGAGTAGCGTGCTAGTTCGGGACAACCGAGGAACTCAGCATCCAATTTTCTACATGAGCAAATCTTTGGACGGAGCCGAAACCAGATATCCGACTACTGAGAAACACGTGTTGGCAGTGGTGACCTTGACAAGGAAGTTACGACCTTACTTCCAGTCTCACATTATCATTGTGTTAACCAATCACCCACTACGAATAATTCTACATAGTCCGAACCAGTCCGGAAGACAAACTAAGTGGGCTATAAAATTAAGTGAGTACGATATTGAATTTAAAGGAAGAACGAGTGCAAAATCTCAAGTACTGGCCGACTTTCTAATTGAACAGACCCCGGACTTGGAACCCTTAAGATCAGACAATGATCTTAAGACTTGGAAAATCTACGTTGTCGGAGTCCGACTTGAAAGTCTGACAGGGGAAATCCTAGAATCATTCCGACTTACGTTTCCAGCATCCAACAACGAAGCATAGTACGAGGCATTGATCGCAGGAATCAAGCTGGCCAAAGAGATCAGGGCAACTGTAGTAGAATATTATTGTGACTCTCAACTGGTAGACAACCAAGTGAATGGAGGATATGATACCAAAAAAGACCGGATGGAAGCATACCTCAAAATTGTCAAGAATTTGACGAAGGATATAAAGTTCAAAGTAAACAAAATCTCTCGGTCTGAGAACACTTCAGTTGATGCTTTAGCAGCTCTCGCATCCACAACAGACCCCATTCAAAGGAGGATATTACCAGTCGAAAGTGATATACCTCATTTTTTTCGATTTTTAGCTCACTAATTCGTATGTTTTTCAGAGTCTTTGTTATGTTTTTAGAGTCTAGACAGGTATAATACAAGGATAATCTGGATATTGTGTGCAGAGTTGGACTGGAGCTAAATTGGAAGATTTATGGCAGAATCACTTGATCGATCGATCATTCTATTGGTCGATCGATCACCATCATCGGCTAGGAGTATGCGTTCGACCATTTGATCGACTTCACACAACTAAATCGATCGATCATCTCATCTCCAGATTTATGTGCTCGACCATTTGATCGACCTCATGCATTGTGATCGATCAATCAACAATTTGAAGAAGGAGTGCTCGACCTTGAGATCGACCTGATGCCTTATTGATCGACCAAAGAAGAACTGATCGATCAATCATTATTTTGATCTATCGATCATCGATACTGCAAAGCCTAAATTTGAATTTCCTTATTTTTGTACATACTCGGTTTAGTCATTTAAATTAGTTTAAACTCATTTTCTGAGACACACTTTTACTTTACATTATCAGACCTTATTTTTAGAGTTTGGGGAGAGGATTTCACATCTTTACACAATTGGAGATGATTTCTAAACATTTATCTTTAATTGCAATTACTTTTCATGATTTCCATGATGTCTTTGAATTTATGTTTCTCAATTATGTTTGAGTAGTTCTCAAATCAAGTTTAAGGTTTTCTAGGATTGTTAGGAAATGATTGAATGAGTGACAAATAGGTATTGCTTGATGTGTTCTCCACTTAAGGATAATCTTAATGCTTAGGCTTGAGTAGCTAACTAGTCTATGATTCCAAATTACTTAATATTCCAAAAGTTTGTTAGCAATTAGATCCTCCTTAAGTGAACAATCAATTCTTGACCACGAAAGTTGATGTCAAGGTTGATTGCGGACTTATCAAACCCGTTCATTAATGCATATCTTCATCTCTAAAACCAACGACAGTTAGGATCTCTAGGTTGTTAGATATAGTGATTGATACCATGACAGTGGATTGGTTATAATATTATGTTTGAGTCGAGATTGCTCCTTAAATTGTTCCCTGGATAGTTCCCTAGTTCAATTTCCTTACCCTCCTGATGTATTCCCTAAGCTTGATGTTGTTATTTATTGATTTCATATTGTTTAGTTTCTGTTTGCCTTTGAATTGTTTTACAATCTTAAGTTTCGTCTTAGCCCTAATTTAGTTTCAGAGTTGATAGTGTAATAGCTTGGTCTTCGTGGATTCGACCCCTAGAGTACTACTCGATTTGCTGTGCACTTGTAGTATGAATATAGGGTTAAAACTCTGTGTATCAAATTTTTGGTGCCGTTGCTGGGGACCAAAATTATTACTTTTCGATTCATTACTGAATTCTAGTCTAAGACATTTTTGCATATGTTTCTATTTTTGTTTCTTGTTTTGTTTTTTAGGAGTAATTTACAATGGAAAGCTCTATGAACCGCACGGTTAATCATCATGATCAAGATCAAGAAGCCACTATTGAGCGCTTGATGAAGGAGATAGAAGAGTTAAAGAAAGAGCGAGACGCAAAATTCCAACAGAGGGCTATAAGAGAAGTGGATACTCCTCACATCTACTATTCTAATCGATCAGCGATTTCTGTACCTCCACCGTAGAGAGTTGATTTTGAGTTCAACCCACAATTGATAGCACTCGTAAGACAATTCCCATTCCATGGTTTTCCTGCTGAGGATTCGATGGACCACATAGAGAATTTTGAAGAGATATGCATCACTACAGCACTGAGGGGAGTGCCTGGAGACTATACTAAGTGAAAGCTCTTCAAGTTTTCGTTGGAAGGTAAAGGTTTGAGATGGATTAAGTCCCTTCCTCCAGCTTCATTAACTTCGTGGGATGCTATCAGAGATACTTTCTTAGATCATTTTTTTACTAAGGAAAGGACAAAGCAGCTGAAAAATCTAATCTCAAACTTTCAACATCATGACGATGAATCTTTTGGTGATGCTTGGGAACGTTTTAAAGAATATAAAAGAGATTGTCCGCATCATGGATTAAGTGATGAGTAGATTTTGACCATCTTCTATGGAGGTGTGAGTTGGGAGTATAGACGACTTTTGAATGCTGCAAACAGAGGGGATTTCTTGACAAACACTATCGATAATGCCTTTGCGTTGATTGACAATCTAGCTACAAGTTCGAAGGACCTAAGAACTGTTGAAGATTCTTTATACTGTCATGATGCGAGTGATTTCAAATCACAGCAGATTGAATGTATCAATGAGAAGCTAGATGAGTTCATTGCAACAAGTGGAGTCAAGAAAAAGAAGATTATACGTCGAGGTGAGACTGAAGTTGAGGGTAAAGAAATGTGTTTGGAATTAGCATTAATGTCTACAGAATTTCATCCATTGGTCGATCAGGATTTATCATCATCGTGTTCTTCAGGTAGTGTTCAAGATGAAATCAAGTTTATGTTACATCAGCTCATTCAGGGTCAGCATCAGCCTACGGCCGAGATTAATGCGAAGGTGGATAAGCTATACTCAGTGGAAGAGATGCAATGCGGACCACTATTTTGCTCATTTCGACAACTATCAGGAGTGTAATGCGGCGACACTGAGAAGTGGTAGGAGTTTAGAATCAATTGTGAAGAAATCAGTTGCTGAAAATGAGGTAATAGATCTTGAACAGGAAGAAGAAGCAGAAATAATAGTGAAAGAGAAACTTTCTCCGCAGGGAGAAGGATCTATCTATCTTGGACCTAATCGATCGATCCCTGAGTCTGGACACGAAACTGCATTGTAGCGAAATCCAGCAAATTTGAGGCATAGTTCGACCACTAGCCTTGAGAGAAGATATGTGCCTACCCCTCCATACCCTATTCCTCCAAAGAAATCCCGTAATGATTTGGAAGTTGCAAGGTGTAAAGAGATGCTTGTAGATTTGAATGTAGATTACCTTTTGTCGATGCTTTGTAGATGATACCGTCACTTAAGAGCATTGTCAAGGGTCTGGTCACTAATAAGTTTATAGGAGAGGAGAAAGTCATGATGATTACTCAGGATTGCAATGCTTTGCTCCAAAATAAGTTACAAAAGAAGGAAGAAGATCCCGGTTGATTTGTGTTGTCAATTCAGATCGGTACTATGGTTTTTGCTCGGTCCCTTTGTGACCTTTGTTCTAGTATCAATTTGATACCGTATTCAGTTGCATTACACTTGAGATTTACTGACTTCAAGAAGACTATGATTTCTTTGATCTTTGCAGACCGCTCAGTGAAACTTCTAGTTGGTGTCCATGAAGACCTTCATGTCAAGATTGGGAATGTAGTTGTACCGACATATTTTGTGGTTCTCAAACTCGATGAAGAGCCCAAAGACCCTCTGATCTTGGGCAGGGCATTTCTTAGGACTTCAGGTGCCATGGTTGATGTGAAGAACAGACGAATTGACCTCCATCTAGGCGACATGGTTATGAGATTTGAGATGGATAAGATGCTGAAGAAACCGATGCTCAATGGGATGACGTTTTTGGTTGATATGTCTGAAGAAATTACGGATGAAGTGATTGGTGAAATTCTTTCTGATGATCTTCTAGACATAGTGCTTACGAAAGTAGAATCAGGATTGGGGTTTCTCAGTGAAAAGGCGAAGAGTTATGCTAAAATGTTGGACTCAAGCAAGGGAATAGATGATTTAGACAACTCGTGGAATAAACTTAAAGCTCCTAAGATCGAGCTTAAAACACTTCATACAGGGCTAAGGTACGAGTTTCTTGGACCAAATTCGACTTATCCTGTGATTGTCAATGCTAAGTTGAACAATGCTGAACTTGCTTTACTTTTATGCGAACTTCGTAAATACCGTAGAACAATAGGCTATTCGTTAGATGATATCCCTGGAATCTCTCCTGATCTTTGTATGCATAGGATACATCTTATACATGAGTCTAAGACATCCATAAAAATCCAGAGACGTTTAAATCCTAATCAGAAGGATGTTGTTAAGAAAGAGATCATGAAACTATTAGAAGCAGGAATCATATTTCCAATATCTGATTGTAATTGGGTTAGTCCTGTGCATGTAGTTCCTAAGAAAGGAGGTGTTACTATATTCAAGAATGAGAACAATGAATTGATATCAACTAGAACCGTTACAAGATATTGGATGTGTATCGATTTCAATAATTTGAATTCTTTGACTAAAAAAGATCACTTCCCTATGCCGTTCATGGATCAAATGCTTGAGAGATCTTACTATTGTTTCTTAGATGGTTATTCAGGTTTTTTTCCGATTCCTATTCATCCAGACGACCAGGAAAAGACGACCTTTACATGTCCCTATAACACTTTTACTTAGCGCAGAATGCCATTTGGATTGTGTAATGCCCCCAACAACCTTTCAGCGCTGTATGACGTCTATTTTTACTGACATGATTGAAGAAATCATGGAGGTTTTTATGGATGATTTTTCGATATATGGATCTTCTTTTGCTGGGTGTCTTTCGAATCTTTGCAGGGTTCTTCAACGATGTGAAGACAGACATCTTGTGCTAAACTGGGAAAAATACCATTTCATGGTTAGAGATGGGATCGTTTTGGGTCATAAGATATCAATGAACGGTATAGAGGTTGACAAGGCCAAGATCGAAGTTGTGATGGGTCTGAAATTGCCAACTACGGTGAAAGATGTAAGGAGATTTCTGGGTAATGCATGCTTCTACAGGAGATTTATTAAAGACTTCTCAAAGATAGCTTGACCTCTCACACAACTGTTATGTAAGGATGTCAAGTTCGATTTTACCAAGGAGTGTGAAGAAGCTTTTCTCACATTGAAGGGAGCTTTAGTGAGCGCACACATCGTGTAGCCACCAGATTGGGAGTTACCCTTTGAGATTATGCGCGACACAAGTGATTATGCAGTAGGAGCTGCTGTTTTGGGACAAAGAAAGAACAATAAGTTGCATGTTATCTATTATGCAAGTAGAACGTTGGATGATGCACAAAGGCGGTTTGCAACTACGGAGAAGGAATTAATAGCAATCGTTTTCACTTTTGAGAAGTTCAGATCATATCTTGTTGACTTAAAGGTGATTGTGCACATAGACTGTGCTGCTCTTAAGTATCTTCTCTCCAAGAAAGATGCAAAACCAAGACTTTTTTGATGGGTACTTCTACTTCAGGAATTCGATCTTGAGATCAAGAACAAGAGAGGTATTGAGAACGGAGTTGCTGATCATTTGTCTCGACTTTGGGTACACGACGAAGTCCCTTTGGATGATAGTCTACGTGAGGAGCAGGTTTACCACATTCGTTCTGGTCCTAATGTTGTTCGAATACCAGCTCCAACTCCACGACTGCTAGGCACTCCATGGTTTGCTAAGATTGCAAATTACCTTGCTGCAGATGTTGAACCTCCAGAGTTCCACGGTTATAAGAAGAAGAAGTTCCTTTGTGATATTAGACATTACTATTGGGATTCACCTTATCTTTACAAGCAATGTGCAGATGGGATTTTCGGACGATGTGTCACTGAAAATGAAATTTCTGGAATTCTGTTTCATTGTCATGGTTCCTCTTATACATGGTATTTTGCGACGTTCAAGACTGTTTCTAAGGTTCTGCAAGAGGGATTCTGGTGGCCAACAATGTTTCGTGATTCTCAGTTTTTTATATCGAAGTGTGATTCATGTCAAATATTAGCAGGAGAAACGAAATGCCTCAGAATTTTATTCTCAAAGTTGAAGTCTTTGATGTTTGGGGGATAAGCTTTATGGGACCGTTTCCAATATCTTTTGGGAATCAGTACATCCTTGTGGCAGTTAATTACGTGTCTAATTGGGTAGAAGCACTGGCTAGCCCAACGAATGATTCATAGGTTGTACTTAAGATGTTTAACCATGTTATATTTCCTAGGTTTGGCGTCCTACATGTAGTCATTAGTGATGGAGGTTCTCACTTTATCAATAAGACTTTCAATGGTCTTTTGAAGAAGTATAGAGTTCATCATAAGTTTGCCACACCTTATCATCCACAGACAAGCGGTCAAGTTGAAGTTTATAACAGAGAAATCAAGAGTATTCTTCAAAAGACGGTTTGTACTACTAGAAAGGACTGGTCTATTAAGCTCGACGAAGCTCTTTGGGCATACAGAACAGCTTACAAGACTCATTTGGGTACAACTGCGTTTCATCTGGTCTATGGAAAATCTTGTCATCTTCCGGTTGAACTCGAATACAAAGCAAACTGGGCTATCAAGCATCTCAACTATGATATCAAGTCCACTTCAGAACGACGAACTTTTCAGTTGCATGAACTAGAAGTAATTCGAAATATGGCTTATGACAACTCTAGGATATACAAAGAACGTACAAAGGCAGCACATGACAAGCATATCCTTCGCAGAAATTTTGCTTGTAATGATCAAGTTCTTTTGTTTAATTCTCGTTTGAAAGTTTTTCCTGGTAAGCTTAGGTCACGATGGTCAGGTCCTTTCACTATCAAGGAGGTTTGCCCATATGGAGCTGTAGTGTTGCTGGACACTAAAGGAAAGGAATTTGTGGTTAGTGGGTAGCGCCTTAAACCATACTTTGTTGATACCGATATAGTCAAAGACAGCTCCATTTCCTTGACTGATATTACGGACCATTGAGAATTTTTAAAGTCAAGCTATTGACTCAAAAAATGCGCTGAGTGGGAGGGAACCCACTAGTCTGGTACTTTTCATTTTTATTTTTTGTTTATATTCACTTTTACTTCTCGTTTGTGTCTGCTATGTTTCAGGAATGTGAATCGTTCGGCCAGTGATCGATCGATCATTCCCACAATCGATCAATCAAAGTGATCTTTAACGTGAGCGCGCGATCTAGAGATCGAGCTGCACCATTGATCGAGTGACAATTTCATCACTAGTCCAAACGATCGATCGATATTTTCATCCGATCGATCGATCATCAAAGTCCAAGAAGATAGCGCTATCTAACGATCGACCTAACCGTCATTGCACCATCGATCATGGTTTGATCAATTGATCATTTCCATGATCAATTGATTAACTGCACAGGTTCATTCTTCTTACATTTCAATTATTTTGTCATTTTTCTTTTGTTTCTCTTACAAGTTGATCTTCCTCTTTCTTGCTAATTTTCACACCGGGATGATGTGAAGTAAGTCTGGGGGAGAGCACTTGCTATGACTAACGAGTTTCTTTCTTTTGTTTTTCTTTTTGAGTTATTTTACATGTTTTTCTTGAGTCAGTTTGTGTCTTGATGAGCTAGAACCGTTATTAGGAATTGTGATTTTTGAGGAATTATTGTTTTTTCAGGAACTTAAGTAACCATTGACTCAGATTTGACAAGAATCAATTGACTATGGAAAACCTAGAGACCTTGCAACTTTTCAACGTTACCCACATCCTCTTAGGTATTCGATAAGTCTCATGTTGGTTTCACGCATAACCTGATTTAATCTTCTTGTCAAGGGGCTTGGTATACATTGGATCGGGTTCTCTCTTCAGTCCTGAAAAACTTATCTATGTGAGTATGGTTCCCCTCTCTTAATCATTTCAAACATTCGTGCTTAATTTTGAAAGTAACTACTCAACAAAGTTGTATATGGTAGTAGGCTGAAGGTAAAAGTCCCTCAATGACGCTGCTCGTATTTGAGTGAATTTGGTGATCTGAGGATAACTCTAATGATGTAACCTTCCACTCAAGTATTGTTGCTTACGAGGAGGACTCCAATGAAGCTACTCTTGCTTACGTCCTTTGAGTTACCAAAGAAAGCAGCCGATAAAAAAAATAAAATGATACCCTAGAAAAGTAGGGAGAAATCGGCTGCAAGGTGAATGAAATGAGAGGAAATGAACCATAGGTAAGATAGTATTTAGGCTGAGGAAGAATCGATGTGTCCTTTGATCGATATCCCCTTGATGAGACCGCACGTAGATACTTCAGGAAGTCGGTATGGTGCATTCGGATTGCTCACTAGGATTGTGGTGTTTGATTGGGATAGTTGCTAAGTCTACGGGAAGTACAAGGTGGTCTCGATAGTTTCAGGTATGTTTTTCATGTTGATTACTAAAGTGATTGTTCATGTAGTTATCTTATGACGAATGAGTTCCTACGATTTCACTTCACTGTTCCAGTCTTGGTTTTCTGTTTGCTTGAGGATAAGCAAAACGCTAAGTCTGGCGGAATTGATATTCCTCATTTTTATCGATTTTTATCTCACTAATTCGTATGTTTTTCAGAGTCTTAGTTATGTTTTTAGAGTCTTGATAGGTATAATACAACGATAATCTGGATATTGTGCGGGGAGCAGGATTGGAGCTAAATTGGAAGATTTCTAGTAGAATCACTTGATCGATCGATCACCATCATCGGCTAGGAGTATGCGCTCAACCATTTGATTACTTCACACAACTAGATCGATCGATAATCTTATCTCCAGATTTATGCGCTCGACCATTTGATCGACCTCGTGCATTGTGATCAATCGATCAAAAATCTGAAGAAAGAGTGCTCGACCTTGAGATCGACCTGATGCCTTATTAATCGACCAAAGAAGAACTGGTCGCTCGATCATTATTTTGATCGATCGATCATTGATACTGCGAAGCCCAAATTTGAATTTCCTTATTTTTGTACTAACTCAATTTAGTCATTTAAGTTAGGTTAAACTCGTTTTCTGAAACACACTTTTACTTTACGTTATCAGACCTTTTTCTTAGAGTTTGGGGAGAGGATTTCACATCTCTACACAATTAGAGAAGATTTTTAAACCTTTATCTTTAATTGCAATTACTTTTCATGCTTTCCATGATGTCTTTGAATTTATGTTTCTCAATTATGTCTGAGTAGTTTTCAAATCAAGTTTAGGGCTTTCTAGGATTGTTAGGGAATGATTGAATGAGGGACAAATAGGTATTGCTTGATGTGTTCTCTACTTAAGGATAATCTTATTGCTTAGGCTAGAGTAGCTAACTAGTCTATGATTCCAAAATACTTAACATTTTAAAAGCTTGTTAGGAATTAGATCCTCCTTAAGTGAACAATCAATCCTTGACCACGAAAGTTAATGTCCAGGTTGATTGTGGACTTATCAAACCCGTTCATTAATGCATATCTTCATCTCTAAAACCAACGACAGTTAGGATCTCTAGGTTGTTAGATATAATGATTGATACCATGACAGTGGATTGGTTATAATATTATGTTTGAGTCGAGATTGCTTCTTAAATTGTTCCCTGAATAGTTCCCTAGTTCAATTTCCTTACCTTCCTGATAGCTTGGTATTCATGGATTTGACCCCTAGAGTACTACTCGATTTGATGTGCACTTGCGGTAGGAATATAGGGTTAAATCTCTGTGTATCAGAAAACATAGACAACCAAGTATAAGTTTACCGAAAAGAGATGTAGAACTCGTCTCGGCAATATCTGAAGCTAGGGACGACTCCGACAACAAGAGGCTAGACATTGAACACTCCAGCAAAGAGAAGGCTGACTGGCGAGACAAGATTCTTGCGTACATTATGGATGGAGAAGCGCTAGAGGACAGGTGGGCAGCCCACCGACTTAAAGCCAAGTGCACTTTCTGTGCTCAATTTGATGGAAAGTTGTATTGGGGAAGTGCAAACGGGATCCTCCTCACTTGCATTAATGGTGACGAAATCAATGAAATCATTAAAACGACGCATGATGGAGGTGGTGGAAATCATAACAGCGGAAGATCACTCATACACAAGATCCGAACTCTTGGATATTATTGACCGACTATGGCGAATGATTATGCGCAATATGTAGCCAAATGCGATGAATGTCAACAACATGGGCACATCATCCATGCCCCAATAGAAGATCTAACCTCTACAGATATGCCATATCCGTTTATGCATGGGCGATGGATATAGTCGGATCATTGCCCTCATCTCGACAAAAACAGTTTATGCTTATGATGACAGATTACTTCTCAAAATAGGTCGAAGCAGAGGCTTATTCATACATCAAAGACAGAGAAGTAGTCAAGTTTGTGTAGAAGAACATAATTTGCCAGCATGGGTTACCCTACGAGATTGTAACCGACAACAGATCTCAATTCATCTCGGTGAAATTCACTAACTTTTGCTCCAGATGGAACATCTGAGTAAACAAATCCACTCTATGAAACCCACAAGGAAACAGACAAGCCGAGGCAACAATCAAGTAGATCATAGATAGAATAAAGAAAAGGCTCTTAGAAAAGAAAAAAATTGGGCTTTTGAGTTGGATGACGTGTTATGATCACATCGAACAACACCAAGACGCTCAACATGGTACGTAGGTAGCCTTCGGGTGCAGCTATAACTAAATAAAATTTTGAAAAGTCCTCATCTCGGACCCAAAAAAAAAAAAGGGTTACATCCTAACTCCCAAAAAAAGACGAGATCAAATTCTCGCAAAACATATTACAATTCTACACAGAATTGCCAAGATCAAATTCTTGGCAAACATTCAAAAACCGAGTCTTAAAAACTCATCGAGTTTCAAACTCTCAGCGAGTTAATAAACTCGTTAACCTATTCTATAAAATCTTTGGAAAAGCAGATGTATCACTATCTAAGCCGAGTCCCTAAAATCTCGCTCATACTTAGCCGTGTTAGAAAACTTCGCACAATTAAGCCGAGTCTAAATCTCACCGAGTCCTTCAAATCTCGCTCATACAGAAGCCGAGTCCTTAAAATCTCGCTCGTACCTAGCCGAGTCAAAAACCTAGCACACTTGAAACCGAGTCTAAATCTCGCCGCGTCCCTAAAATCTCGCTCATACTTATTCGAGTCAAAAACCTCGTACAATTTAAGCCGTGGCAAAATTCTAGCCGAGTCAAAATTTTACTCGAAAACATAAAACTCGCACAAAAATAAGACGAGTCAACCAAACTCTACCAAAGCCAAAAAATCTTGATCATAGCTAATCGAGTCTTAAAACATCATTGAATGAACTTTGGAACTTTTCAAAATAAAAGAGAATAGAGAATATTATACATTAAAAAAAATATAAAAGAAATGTTTTTACAAATTTCCCATAAAAGGGAATGAATATCTTTTTACAACAAAAAAGAGAGCAAGCAAAAACAAACATTTATTAAAAAAAAAAAATCTAAGTGCTAATCCCGGCTTGCTCTACTTTGGTATTTCCCTGCTCAATCAAGACTCCCTTGTCGGCAACCTTTAAATAAATAATATCTTTGTTTGAGCCATACCGGTCGAAACCCTGAATTGGAACATATACAATTTTGAAATCCTTTACATTAACCTTTGGATAATCCTCAGTTCCAGGCACAGCTACCTTATTCGGATCCGACCTAAAAGCAAGCATCTCATTCCAATTGGGAGACTTGCAAAACTCGAAGGTTCGCATGAGCAAGTTTTCCGGATGAAGAACCTTGACTACCTCTTTCTCGACAAGAGCCCTAGCAGAAGCAAGTCCGGAAGCCCCGAAAGAGATGACATCAACATCAACCAGATTCTTCTTGCTTAGCATACGCTGAAGGAGTTGATCGTAACCATACTTTTAATCGTAGCCATACTTTTGAGCATAGCCCAAACGATTGTTCAAGCTTGCTTTAAGGAAATCAAAGCGGTCTGAAATCCTTTTGAGGCGATCAGCTAAGGAACTTGAAACAAAAGAAAACTCATCAACATTTTAAACATATTAAAGATTGGACATACTTAACCTTACCTTTAAAGGAGTTTATGTCATCTTGAAGAGAGGAGATGGCCGCCTTATGCTTCTTCACAGCCTGGAAAGCAGCATCTCAGAGCTCAGTTGTAGTCCTTGAAGCATCCTTAAGAGCAGAATTCTCCTTCTCGTACATCAGAGATTTTAAGCGCTCCACCTCCAACTCGGATGTAACCTGAGTTATATCAGTCTGTACAGCCACTAAAGAAGATTGAGCCTCCGCTGCCTCCAGGCGAGATTTCCCAAGTTGCTCCGACATCTCATTTAACCGGTTGGAATTCTCAGTCTCAGCAGTCATCGCCTTTTCCTTCCCCAAGAGAACCCGATTCATCTGGCCAATCATTTGAAAAAAGGAAAGAAGCCGAGATAAAAGTTAAAAAAAAAAATCGGATAAAAAAAAAGAGAGGAGGAAACTGAATACTAACCGAGAATGTCGAATTACCATGGCAATATACTCCTCCCGATTAACCATCTCGGACACGGGACGAAGAGCCTCTATAGAATCCCGAAGGAAGCATATTAAGTCAGCCCCTTCCACCTCGCAATCCTTGACTGGCGCCGGCTCTCTGAAGGCGTAGTTGAAACTGAAGTCCCTGGAATCTTTACTCCTCTTAACATAATGAACTTCAGGAGGAGGGAGAGGCTCCTTGTGTTTATTGCTTGCCTTCCGAGCAACCTCAAGAGCAACAACACAACCTGGCATCACCGAACAACGTCTAATCACCTTGTCACCTAAACGCTTAACAAAGGAGATTTTTCGAGTGATATTACCTTTAACAGCAGGATCAACTACCGACTTCTTCTTCTCGAGCTTCTTCCCCAGATCCGAGGAACCAGATGGAGTCACTGGGGATTCTAGGTCCCGAACCTTGACAAAGGTTGTCATTTTCTTCTTTTTGGGAGATGGGGAACCCATGGAACCTTTATTGATCTTCTCGGGAAGATCAGCCTCGGCCTCAGGGGCCGGAATTTCAGCTTCTTGAGACTCCAAGTCTATAACCGGAGTCTCAGAAACAGCAGCAGGCTGCACCTCGACAGCCGAGTCCTCTTCAGGAACATAATCAATGGGTTGGAGAGTACTGACTTCAGTAGGGGAAATCGGGACATCTCCAAAAATGGCGGCTAGGCCACCAAAAATGTTAGGTATGGTGAAGTCGTCAACCCCCATGTCAGCTTGCAGAACTCCTGAGAAAATAATTAGTAGTCAAACATCAATTTAAGACTAGAAATGCCAATTCCGCTTATATAGAAAAACATAAAACTTGAACTTACCCCTTTGATACCGAGAAGCAGTCTTCTTGAGAAGATCTTTGGGCAAGAACTTCCAGTTAAGCCGAGGAACGTTGAAGAGCTTGTCTAACAACTCCTAGTACTTGGGAAGGCGAGGACGAACAGCGGCAGACAATTGCTTAACTACAAAACAAAGAAAGTAAATGTAAACATCTGAAGTAAAGTAGAGACAAAACATCGTCATTCCTAGGAGTCTACCATGTGTTCTGGCCCAGGAAGTACGAAATTCCAAAGGTCTTTGTGGATGAAAGAAATACTGAGTCTTCCAATAGATAACTTTAGAACTCGGCTCATCAAAGAATCGTACACCAGTTTTGGCCTTGGCAAAGAACGTCCTATTCGAGGCCTTGACTTCAAAAAAATTGGTCATGTCCTCGAAAAACCGAGTTGAAATATCAATGCCCGCCTCACTACCAAAGATTAAAACCCCCACAATGTTTGCAACTCTGGAAACTCCGAGCTGAGTCATTGTAATCCTCCGAGCATAACAATACCTAGGGAGGAGATTCGGGATCGAAAACCACATTATGGATTCTGTGGACCACCATCATAGATGGCAACATATCCATCTAGGGAGTCCAAGGTCGAGCATTGGATTCTGGAAGTTTAATGTCAATATCTCCAATATCAGGACATGCAGCATAAAGTTTTTCAAGTTTCTTTGAATTGATAATCGATGGCCAGACATCGAGTTTGTCGTACCAATCACCTAAATCGCTAAGTGGACTATTGTAGAAATACATATCTACATAGTCGTGGGTCCTACTACTACTGGAGGTTGAAGAAGAACCGGAACTGTAATCGGAATCCTCAGAATTAGATTCGGATTTATCTCTCTCCATGACAATGAATTATAAAAAGTACAACAACTCAGAAATTAAAATTAGAGAGAGAAAGAAAAGAGAGAAGTTACCTCATTAATCTCGGATGAAGGTAAAAAGTGAAGAAACTGATGCGGTTATTATAGGAATTTACCGGGAACCGATATGACGCCAAACAGTAATAATTACTCAGCACGCAGAAATCGAGGGAACCACCTTAAATAACCCAATCACGAAGTGACACATGGACCGAAGATTCTAGAAACGGAGAACTTCCCAACTCGGAAACTCCACAATAGATGTCCGAGTCTAGGGGGACAATTGTTGGAGGTGGATCCGAGATTCTACTACGGTCCACGAAAACAATGGACCAAATTCTAAGTTTCGAACTCGGCAAATTTATTGAAGTCTCAACTCGGACGATTTCGGTCTCGGAAGAGCATTTATACATGAAGGAAGTGGGATGGCACGTCAGCAAACAAAGAAATGGAAGTTTTCCTATTCCAACATGGAAAATTTCCGAAAATCTAGCAAGAATCTTCTAGATACGATCTTATCTAGAAATTTTTATATTTTCCTTTATCCAATCTACTCTGTAATCGCCTATATATTCTATAAATAGAGGAACATATCCTCCAAAAAGGGGATCGGCTTTTTGGCACAAGGCATTAAGCAATATATTGTACTCGGCAACTATCCTTCTCCACGATACACTCTTTTGTTCTCCAAACCCTTAAAAGAATATTTGCCCAATCTTCCTTTTTTTAATCAGAATCGTGGACTTAAATCCTTGTGCTAGACCCGGTTCGAACTGATATCACTTATTCAAATTAATTTTTTATATGTAATGATTTTAGTATTTCCTTGTTCAAAAGTGTCCCGATTTTGGAAACCAGTTATTTCTTTACAATACAGTGTATTTTATCACTCTAAAAGATATATCATTTATTTAGAAAATATTTTTAATCATCATAATAATATTAAAATAAGTAAATTATTAGTAACATACTTTAGAGTCACAAAGATATATAATGGCTTGACTATGTTCTTTAGTGTATACATTCTAGAGTTTTAGTTCCAACTTTCTTTGCAAGGTTTCAACGAAAAACTTTCTGAGAAAGACATGATTAATAGAAACAAAAATTGAGAGAAAAAATATTGTTAAATTCGTTGAGAGTAAAAAAGAGATAGAACTCGTTGGAGTTGTAATATCTTTTGTTTAATTTTTCCTAAATATAAGGGATTATGATTAAGAATATCTCAATATAATATATATTTTAGTTTTTTTGTATTGTGTTGTCCAATACAAACAAACAAACCAATTTAAACAAACAAACAAACCAATTTAAACAAACAAACCAACTAAAACTATCAAACTTATTACAATAAAATTAATTGAAATTGAAACACATAATTTGTTTTAGAAAGTCTTATCAAAAAGTAGGAAACATTAAGTAGTTTTAAAGTCCACAAATTAAAACAAATTTAAACAATCGAACCTATTACAATAAAATTAAATGAAATTAAAATAAACTAATTTGTTAAAAAAAGATTTTATCAAAACAAACATAAATTAAGTAATTAAAAAAAATCGACCAATAAAAAAATCAAGAAAATTGAAATTGATTTATTATTCTCAAAAATATGGAAATCTTAACGCTAATATATAGAGACTGCTTAGATATTCATTTTTAAACCAACAAAAATCGAATCTTAATTTAGTTAAGTTTTTTATTTTAACAAACAAAATTCAAATCTTAATTGGTTAGTGATTCATTTTTAAATCAATGAAAATCAAATCTTAATTGGTTTAAGTTTCATTTTTAATTGTATGCTTTTATTGAAATTGAATTAAAAATAATAATTATTTTTTAAAAAAAATCTTATCAAAACAAAAAGACAAATTAATTAGTTAAAACAAATCGACCAATCAAAAAAAATCAAGGGATTTAATATCTATTATATTATTACAAAGATACGGAAAATATTATTGCTATGGTTTTATTTTAATAGAGATTTTCCAGAGTTTTAGAATTTTAACTTTAATTCTCCAGGTTTTTTTGTTGGGTTTCAACGAAAAAAAATTCAGAGAATAACATGATGAAGAAAAACAAAAATTGAGAGAAAAATATGGTATAATCGTTGGTGGTAATATTGTTGGTGTTGTTAAATTTGTCCCGGATGTTTCTTTTACATACTTCTATTACAAATTTTGGTCTATTAGGATTAGAAATATTTTTTGTTTGATTAATCATTAAATTAATGTTGTTATCATAATTTAACAAACAAAATTCGTTTAATTAAGGATCTTATCATGATCTTAACAAACTTATTTTGTTAAAATAACTTAGAAAAAACGTAGTCAAATTATGGTTTTTAAATTCAACCAATCAAATTATGGTTCAAATTCAAATACGACCAATCATAGTTCAAATCAAATATGACCAATCAAATCAATAAAAATTTATTGCTACAAAAAGATAAAGATACAACCGAATCATGTGACAAATTATCTTAACAAAGATTTTTTCAGACAAATTAATTATCTAATACAAATCGACCAATCATGGATTTTAAATCTCTGTTACTATTATAAATTATACAGATAATTCAACGCTACGGTTTTATTATAATAGAGATTAAACATGTATATGAAATTTATATAATTATCTACATTATAAGAAAATAAGATTAAATCACAAAAACACAAAATAATTTTCTATTTTATAATATCTTAGAAAATCTATGTTATTATATTTATATGAAAATAAAATAAAATAAAATAATTAATATTAAAATAACTTAAATTTTAATATTAGAATCAAATTTGTAATTTAATATTAGGGCAACTATGTAATGAATCACGTTAAAACTAAACGTGGTATTGGCACGTAAGCTTTGTCATAAAAACCACTCATCTAATCTTATTATATAAAGAAGAGTTTCTCAAAGTTTGTAATTAACTGGATTTTTCCACGTGTCAAATCCAACGATCTTAAAATTTTGGATGATAGATTTAAAAAAACTAAAAAAAAAAAAAATTAATCATAACTACATCACAAAATATCTTATTATATAAAGAAAGGTTTCTCAGAGTTAGTAATTAACATGATTCTTCCACATGTCAAATCTAACGATCATTAAATTTTTGGTGATATATTTAAAACATCTTATTATATAAAGAAGGATTTCTCAAAGTTAATAATTAATAGGATTCTTCCACATGTCAAATCCAACGATCATAAAATTTTTGGTGATATATTTAAAACAATTATAAAAAAAGATAATCATAACTATATCACAAAATATTTATTATCTATTTGAAATCCTATTATATAATGGAATTTAATCTTATTATATAAAAAAAAGGTTTCTCATGGTTTGTATTTAATAGGATTCTTCCACATCTCAAATCTAACAATTATAAAATTTTCAGTGAATTTTAAAATATCTTATTATATAAAGAAATGTTTCTCAAAGTAATAATTAACAAGTTTCTTCCACATGTCAAATCTAACGATCATAAAATTTTTGATGATATATTTAAAACAATCTTATTATATAAAGAAGGGTTTCTCAGAGTTAATAATTAACAAGATTCTTCCACATGTCAAATCCAACGATCATAAAATTTTTGGTGATATATTTAAGACAACTCAAAAAGATAATCATAACTATATCACAAAATATCTTATTATATAAAGAAAAATTTCTCAACGTTAGTAACTAACAGAATTCTTCCACGTCTCAAATCCAATGATCATAAAGTTTTCGGTGATATATTTAAAATAATTAAAAAAAGATAATCATAATTATATGACAAAATATTTATATATATTTGAAATCCTATTATATAAAGGAACTGAATCCTAACATAAAAAAGAATAGTAAATAATTAACTATAATCTTATTATATAAAGAAGGGTTTCTCAAAGTTAGTAATTAACATGATTCTTCCACGTGTCAAATCTAACAATCATAAAAATTTTGGTTATATATTTAAAACAATTTAAAAAAAGATAATCATAACTACATCACAAAATATCTTATTATATAGAGAAAGGTTTCTCAAAGATTGTAATTAACAAGATTTTTCCACATGTCAAATCCAACGATCTGGTGCTATATTTAAAACAATTAAAGAAAAAGTAGATAATCATAACTATATCACAAAATATTTATATTTATTTGAAATCCTATTTATATGAAAGAATTGAATCTTATTATGGTGCTGTTCTTTTGTCCATCCAGATGCTCCATCTCGATGGAGATTAAAACTGTTGTTCTTTTAGACACATTTAAGTGCCTCATCCGAATGGAACATTGGGATGGATTTAGCAAATTCATCCAAAATTTTAAAAAATTTCAGATGTGTTTAGTTGGTGCATTTGGATGGAGATCAACTTGTAAAAATTTGTAAAACATTTCAAACATTTTTATGTTTTTATGCATTGAAATGTATGAGTATTTATTATTTTATGTATTAAAATGTTTAATAATAATTTGTTTTAAGTTTTATAAAATAATTATTTACTAAAATTTAACTATGTAATTAATATACAATTTATTAATTATTTTAAAAATAATTTTGATACTTATGTAGTTGTAAATATAAATTATATCATAAAAAGACAATTTAACACAAAACATGTCTTTTTTAGTCATTTGGTTACAAACTACATCCAACTAATTTATACAAATGTACAAAGAAACATAAATTCATCTACACGCATTATCCAGATGGAGTTTTCATATGACGAAAAGAACATCATCCAGATGCATCATCCAAACAAATCATCTAAACGGATAATTCAGATGGAGTTCTAGATAAGGAAAAGAACAGCACCTATATAAAGAATAGTTTCTCAAAGTTAGTATTTAACATGATTCTTCCATGTGTCAAGTCCAACGATCATAAACCTTTCAGAGATATATATAAAAAAATTAAAAATAAAAAAGAGAAGATATTCATAACTATGACACAAAATATTTATATCTATTTGAAATCCTATAATATGAAAGAACAGAATCCTAATATAAAAAGGAATAGTAAATAATTAATTATATCATAATTTTAAAATAATAATTTTGTTAATATTTTAAAAGAAAACCAAATTTTAATAAAATAATTACAAATATCTTACTTATAAAATAAATATTATATATAGATAATTATCTATATAGAGATTAATCATCACTCAGCATGTAATATCTTATTATATAAAATAAAATTTCTCAAAGTTACTNACTCAGCATGTAATATCTTATTATATAAAATAAAATTTCTCAAAGTTACTAATTAATTAGATTCTTCCACATGTCAAATCTAACGATCATAAAATTATTAATGATATATTTAAAAACATTAATGATAAATCTTAAATCTTATTATATAAAGAAGAGTTTCTTGCACATCGGACAAGAGTGTCTACTTTATGATTCATAAAATGAGGATACAATTAAGAACAGAATTTGAAAATAAACATTTGAAGCGCAAGAAAACTCGTGCATCGCACATGTGCTTTTCTAGTAATATATATAAGATGTTAAATCTATGGAAAGTTAAAAATAAAATCTTCCAAATTTAAAAGGTTATATCTGCCACTAGAGAAATGATATCTTCAATAATTATTGTGATAATGTTTATAATTTCTAAATTATATATTTATCTGTTTAGATAAGTCTAAATTTATCAATCTAAATAGTTTTCAACCGCTGAGTTGCTCTCAGTCTGGTGGTTAGAATGATCCAGCTAATGACTTGGTACCCGGATTCGATTCCTACCCGCTGCATTATGGTAGCTTAAAAATGAAATTTAAGGGGTGGGCTTTAGGCTATGGATCGAGCCTTATCAATCCAATGTTGACCAAAAAAAAAAAAAAGATTTCAACCGTTTTGGCCTTTAGTTTATTGTTTTCAACCTAAGTCGTTTAATTATAAATTGTTTATTTTCCTTTTCATAGTTTGTTGGGTATTCATATTAAACATTTAAACCTAATGACTTACTCCTGACTATTATAAGACTCATCTAGGTCTTGAGGAATCTAAATTTCTCATATATAATTCCGATCATTCTCAGAACTCAATTTTAGACTAGCGTTATCGATGATGATGAAGTTAAAGAGATCAGGAGGATGGGATTCTTTACACAGAGACATACTTCCCAAAATCTTCAATAAACTCAACATAATAGACATTATTATTGGAGGAGTTTCGACATGGATTCATTTGCAAAGAGACATACCTGCCAAAATCTTCAATAAATTTCTCATATACAATTCCGAACATTCATCGATGATGAAGAAGGTAGAGAGATTAGGAGGAGTTTCGTCATGGAAATCTTTGCACAGAGATATACTTTCCCAAATCTTCAATAAACTTAACATAATCGACATTACTTCACGAGTCTGAAAGTCTTAGCACTACAAGAAAACATGCATTTAGCGACTGAATATTGTGACTGAAAAATTCAGTCACTA
>OVAX01002291.1:0-12579 GCA_900406405.1 Lepidium africanum
AATTAACCTCGAATCACTAGATTTGTCTCATTCTGTAGGTTTTGTTTTCAGTTATGTAGATTTACGGTATTGGTTTTGTAGGTTTTTATAGTCTTCCTTGTAGGTTTATTTTTAGTTGGTATCATCGTTTGTTGTAGGTTTATACATAACACATTGTAGGTTTAATTAACCTCGAATCACTAGATTTTTCTCATTTTGTAGGTTTTATTTTCACCTATGTAGTTTTACGGTATTGGTTTTGTAGTTTTTATCGTCTTCCTTGTAGGTTTATTTTTAATTGGTATCATCGTTTGTTGTAGGTTTATACATAACACATTGTAAGTTTAATTAACCTCAAATTACTAGATTTGTCTAATTCTGTAGGTTTTGTTTTCAGCTATGTAGATTTACGGTTTTGGTTTTGTAGGTTTTGCTAGTCTTCCTTGTAGGTTTATTTGAGTTGGTATCATCCTTTGTTGTAGGTTTATACATAATGCATTGTAGGTTTAATTAACCTCGAAGCACTAGATTTTTCTCATTATGTAGGTTTTGTTTTCATTTATGTAGATTTACAGTTTTCATTTTGTAGGTTTTTGTCGTCTTCCTTGTAGGTTTATTTTTAGTTGGTATCATCGTTTGTTGTAGGTTTATATGTAACGCATTGTAGGTTTGATTAACCTCGAATCACTAGATTTGTCTCCTTTTGTAGATTTTATTTTCGGCTATGTAAATTTACAGTTTTGGTTTTGTAGGTTTTTATCGTTTTTCTTGTAGGTTTGTGTTGGAGTCCTTGTAGGTTTGTCTCCATGGTGTAGCCGATTTAGTTAATCAGGGTTTGTGTTCGAACAGGATATAGCACAAGGAGCTAGATCAATGATTCTGATTAAAAGACGGAAGTTTGGGCAAGTATTCTTTTAGAGCTTTTGGAGAAAAAGAAGTGTATTGCAAATAGGATGATCGCCGAGTACAGTTTATTGCTATAATGTATGGTGTCAAAAAGCGGATACTTTGTTTGAAGGAGCTGGTCCTCTATTTATAGACAATAGAGGCTGTTACATAGTAGATTAAATAAAGGAAAATATATAAATTTCTGGATAAGATCGTATTTAGAAGATTCTTGCTAGATTTTCGGAAATTTTCCATGTCGAAATAGGAAAATTTACATTTCTTTGCTTGCTGACGTGTCGTCCGACTTCCTTCAAGCTTCAGCGAGCTTCCGAGAAAGAATTCTTCCGAGTTGAGACTTTGATAAACTTGCCGAGTTCAATACTCAGAATTTGGTCCATTGTTTCATGTGCACTGAAGTAGGATCTCGGATCCACCTCCAACAATTGTCCCCCCAAGACTCGGAAAACTGTTGCCGAGTTTTCGAGTCGGGAAGTTCTCCGCTTCTAGAATCTTCGGTCAACGAGTCATTCGGCGATTGGGTTATTTGAAGCAATTCCCTCGATTTCTGCGCTGAGTAATTATTACTATTTGTTGTTGCTTTGGTTTCCGGTAAATTCCTATAAATACCGCACCATCTTTTTTTTACCATTCACTTTATTTTACGTCTTTCTTCATAGCTTCCTCCCAACTTCAAAAGTTTTCTGATATATTTCAAACACTTCTCTTAAGCGAAAAATGGGTCTCGATGGTGTTGAACTTCCTAACATTGAAGAGGGCATGAATGCTGCTCTTAATGGGATTGAGACTCATCCTTCTGGGGGATCTTCTAGAGTTACTTGATCTTCTTCTGCAGCGACTCGAGATATTGTTGAAGTTCCTTCAAGTTTTGGTTGTGGAAATTCGCAACTTGCAAAAAGGCCAAGGGATGACCCGCCTAGGACTACTTCTCTTGGAGTCGTTACTCCTGGAATCGTTACCCGAGGTAACACTTTTGGTGTTTCTCAAGGGAGAAGAAGAGGCATTCCCGACTTCCGTTTTACCCACGACAATTCGGATCCCAAGCTCGATCTTGGTGTTTCGGACAGAGTGTGTTAATCTGATGCGTCAGATCAGAACATCATTAGAGCGTCTCTTTTCTCCGGACCAAATTGAAAATCAGGAAGAATACGAAGAGGTTGCGTATTTGTTGTTCCAGGTGAGTTCTTTTTCCAAGTTCAGTTTCATCATTTTTTTTGCTTTAAACCTCCTAACTCTACTTTGTCGAAGTTTTTGTAGTTCATCGCCTTTCTGAACAGCATTATGTGTGGCGCGAGAGGTTCTACGCTAACCCGGACGGGAATGTCTAAAGGAATTTTAACCGAGCTGGCCAAACCCAACTTGAAGCAGTGGAGGTGAGATCCCGACTTATTGCCACAGAAGAAGAACTCGATCGTGTGAAAAAAAAGTTGAAGGTAGAGCACAAAAACGTCATCAAATTGGTGGAACAGAATGCGACTTTGACGGACTCGCTTAAGTGCATTGAATCGGACCAGAACATGGCTTTTAAGTCTACCGAGAAGGCCAATGTCAAGCTTCAGGGGCTTGATACAAGGTTAGTTATACCAATTTAACCTCCTGTACGTATCGTATCAATGTAGCACTTAAGGATCGAATCCACGGGGACCAATGGTTACAATATTAATCTTCAGACAAAACTACAGCTAAGATGAAACAAATAAAGATGGAAACTAAAAAAACTATAAATGATATGAAAACTAATAACTTAAGACACCAAGTTCAGGGAATTCATCGGGAAATCAGGGAATTCGAATAAAGGAAACTATTCAGGGCATTCATTCAAGTAATTCTCGACTTATACATAAATTTCTAGCAAATCCACTGTCGTGATGCCTACTACTATGTTTACCAACCTGGTGCTCCTAACTGTCGTTGGTCCTAGGATGCAAACACGCATTATTGATTGGGTCTAACTATCCACAATCAACCTTAACATCAACTTTCATGGTTAAAGATTGATTGCTCACCTAATGAAGATCTAATTCCTAACAAGTTTTTCGAATGTTAAGCAATTTGTGTTCATAGGCTAGTTAGTTACTCTAACATAAGCATTAAACACAACAATAGATGGAGAACACACAAGCTAAAGTCCTATTTGTTCATAATTCATTGAATCCCTAAATCCCTAGAAATCCCTAAACCTGAATAAGAAACTACTTATACATGATATAATAGAAGCAAACAAAGAAGAAGAATATAAACATAATATGATAAACTGAAATTAAAAGCAAATAGGGTTCAGAAATCTTCTCCAATGGTGTTTTGGAGGATAGAGATCTTCTTCCTCAAAGGTTACAAGAGTGGCTGCTAAAAATAATGATAGATTTCCCTAAAAGTTCTAAGAAAACTATTTAAATAGGTTAAAAACGCATCTAGAACAAAATATGGAAAATCTGGTTTTCTCTTTGCAGTATCAATGATCGATCTATCAAAGGGTTGCTCAATCGATCAAGGGGTAGAATGGTCGATCATGATATAGCAGGTCGATCATCAGGTCGAGCGCATCTTCTGGTGGCGTCTGTTCTCGGACAGAATGACATGTCTTCGGTAAAATCGTCATATCTTCCTAATCACTTGTCCGATTGCCCTCAAACCACCTCCAAATGAAAGCTAACTCATGTGACTATCTTACGTCCAACTATTAGCTCGATCCAATGGCGGAAAAAATTTCAAAGTAAGCCAAACTTCTAACACTTCTGCAGGATTCTGCATTCCTTATGCTTGTTTTCACTTATAACACTTCATCTTCTCCAAATGTGACCTATAACCTGAAAACACTCTAAACAGACTAAAAGACTCTAAAACACATACTTTGACTCAATAAAACCATGGAAAAAGAGTTAAAAATTGATAAAAACGCAGTATATGAAGGCTCCAAACTGAGTTGGACGCTATAAGGGAGAAATTCGACTCCCAACTTCACCAGGTTCTGAATGACGAGAAGAAAGAGATCTTCCAAGATCTTCAAGATCAATTTTCTGAGCGCTTCAGCGGAATAGCCGCTCAATTTAATGATTTGGATAGGAACCCGGAGGCTCGATTGGTTTATGCCCAATATCTAGGGTCGAAGAGTGCTCTCGAACTGCTCTATGCTCAGTGCATCAACATTCCTTCAGCAATTATTAATTCGATGACTGCTAAAGTGAATGAGTACAAGGAGGTTGTCGACAGGGAGAACATGACGCCGTTACTTCCTGGAGACTTGGTCGTTCCGATCTTCGAGATTAGGGAAGCGTCGAAAAGCAAAGATCAGACTAGGAATAAGTGTTTTTTTTTTGTCTGAATTTTTGGATTTTTCGTAGTTATTTATTTGATTCTTGTAACCGCCGTTCGGCTTTTTATAAGTCATCTCTTTGATCCTTGTCATTGTAGTTCAGCATTTTTATAATTCATCTCTTGGATCCTTGTAATCGGTAATTGCCTTGTAAGTATTTACCTGTATAATAAACAACATTGTTATTTTTTGTTAATATGATATTTTAATTCGTTTCAATTTCAAATTCCGAATATGAGAACTTATTTTAAAAAAAGTTGTCTTGTAATTTGTATGATAATTGGACAAGTACGAACCTTAAATCCTAATGTCTTTTCTTGTTTCTGCACATTAGCTACGTTTCTCTCCTAAATTTGAGAGTTCGATCCGATTGTTAAGAATAGAAGTTTCACTGTTTGGCTTTTTAAGCTGAGATTTAAAGACTCAGTTTAAGTTTTAAGAATTTCAACCTCGGAAACAAATTCATAGCAATGCCGTTTTTGTTTTTTGTTGAGAACGTTTTTGTTTACGTGTACAGAACTATGTTCTCGCTTAGTTTGAGAACTTAATCTTGCGAATCTGTACGAAACTATGTTTCGTTTTGTTGAGGATTTGACCTCGGGGAATCTATACAAAGCTATGTTTTGTCTTTGTGTGGGAACTTGATCCCGTATTTGCGAGACCTTGGTTTCGGCTAAGTGTGAGAATTAGATCTCGTGTTTGTTTATGAGAACTAGGTCTCAATTTTAGGATTTGCAAGAGTTTGATCTCGGCTATTTGTGCGAAAAGCTAAGTTTTGATTTTTGCGAGAGACAAGGTCTTGAATTTCAGTGAGGTTTGAGACTTGGTTCTATTATTTACGACTTTAGAGACTCGGCGAGATTTGAAGACTCGATTATATTGAGCGGGATTTTACGACCCAGAGAGGTTTTATGACTCGGCTTTTGGGTGTCTTTGTGAGAACTTGATCTCGTCTTTTTTGCAGTTAGAGTGTAACCCATTTTTTTTTTCATGAACCCAAGATGGAACCTTATAAAAATTTTAATTAGTTATAGTTGCACTCGAATGCTACCTACGTACCCCGCATGGATCAAGCCAAGACATAATTCTTATTACATAACTAATTAGACGGTGTCAAGCAACGCATCTAAATCACCGAGTCGGCGTATCTTTAATAGTTAAAATCGCTTCAAGTTGATGGAGTTCCAGCTTCGTGGAACCATATTTCCTTCCATAGTCGCGATCTTATAGACTCCTGGTTTTACGATTTCGTAGATGATATACGCCTCTTCCTAGTTAGCGCCGAGTTTTCTACTCTTAAGCTCAGCTGTGTTCTCGAACAATTTTCAGAGTACCAGATCTCCTACTGCAAAGTGTCTTCCGCGACCTTTCTTATTGTAGTACTTTGCAGCTTGCTGTTGATAGTTCTGTACTCAGAGAAGTGCTTCGTTGCGTTCTTCCTCCAAGTCGTCGACGTTGGTTTCCATTGCTTCATTGTTTGAATTTTGTCTTCGGTGAAGCGTTTTCGACGCATAGTTGGTACCACTACTTCTGCTAGGGCCATTCTTCCATTCCGTGAGAAAGAACGAAAGGAGTTCATCCGGTTGAGCGTATTGGTGTTGTCCGATGCGACCATAAAACGCCATCCAATTCAGAAGCTCCATTTGCTTTGTTTTCCGAAAGCTTTTTTGTTTGTTGTCTCGGCTTGTCTGCTTCCTTCTCGGTTTCGAGGAGTAGATTTGCTCAATCGGATTTCCCATCTGGAACAAAAGTTAGTGACCTTTGCCGAGATGAATTGGGATCCGTTGTCTGTTCTAATCTCGTAAGGCAGATTATGTTCTTCCACAGGAACTTGACTACATCTCTGTCTTTGATATGCAAATAAGCATCTGCTTTGACCGATTTTGAGAAGTAATCTGTCATGACAAGCATGAAACGCTTTTGCCGAGATGATGGCAACGGTTCGACTATGTCCATTTCCCACCGTATAAATGGATATGGCATAGCTGCTGAAGTAAGTTCTACAGTTGGGCCATGGATGATATGCCCATGTCGCTGACATTTGTCGTAATTGGCTGCATATTGCGCACAATCCTTCACTATTGTCAGCCAATACTACCCGATTGTCCGGATCTTGTGCACGAGTGATCTTATACTATTGTGATTCCACCAGCTCCATTATGTGTCTTTTTAATGATTTCGTTGATTTCGTCACCATGGATGCAAGTGAGGAGGATTCCGTTCGTACTTCGCCGATACCACTTTTTATCGATTTGGGCATAAAAACCATAGTTGGCCTTGAGTCGGCGAAATGCCCATCTATCCTCTGGAGTTTCTCCATCAATAATGTACACAACAATCTCGTATTCCTAGTCGATCTTCTGTTCGCTAGGCTGTTCAATATTTGGCATCTCTGTGTTGGAATCATTCCCAGCTTTTGTAATTGGCGAGATAAGTTTAACATCTCCTTTCGATAAGCTTATACTTGGTTGGTCAATACTTTGGACTAGAATTATCCTCTTTTGTACGAAATCTATTGTAGATGCGAGACTTGCTAAGGCGTCAGCTGAAGTGTTCTCAGATCGGGAAATCTTGTTTACTTTGAATTTCAGATCCTTCTTCAAATCCTTGATGACTTTGAGGTATGCTTGCATCCGATCGCTCTTTGTATTATAGCCTCCATTCACTTGGTTGACTACCAGTTGAGAATCACAATAACATTCAACTTCGATTGCTCCGATCTCTTTGGCCAACATGATCCCTATGATTAATGCCTTATATTCTGTTTCGTTGTTGGATGCCGAAAATTCAAGTCGAAATGATTGCTCCAAGATTTTTCCTATCGGACTTTCAAGTCGGATTCTGATTCCCAAGCCACGTTACGATGATGATCCGTCAACCAAAATCTTCCAAGTTCGAAGAACTTTGTCTGATTCTAAGGGTTCCAAGTCGGGGGCCAGCTCAATTAGAAAGTCAGCCAGTACTTGAGACGTCGCGCTCATTCCTCCTTTAAAATCAATGTCGTATTCACTTAATTCGATGGCCCACATAATCAATCTCCCGGACTGGTTCGGACTATGTAGAATTGTTCGTAGTGGGTGACTGGTCAAGACAATAATAGTGCTGGAATGGAAGTAAGGTCGTAACTTCGTTGCCGAGATCACCACTGCTAACGCAAGTTTCTCTGTAGTCAGGTATCTGGTTCCGGTTCCGTCCAAGGACTTTCTTGTGTAGAAAATTGGGTGCTCAATTCTTCTGTCATCTCGAACTTGCACGGTGTTCACTGCTGATACTGATACTGCAATGTGTAAGTATACGGGTTTCTCCATCTTCATGTTTTGCATGAATAGGCGGAGTTGAAAGATACTTCTTTAACTCAGAAAAGACATTCTCGCACTTCTCATCCCACTTGAACTCTTTGTTTCCCACAATAAGTCGTAGAATGGGAGACACTTATCCGTTGAGCACGAGATGAACCGATTTAAGGCGGCTATTCAGCCAGTTAGCCTTTGAACTTCTCTTTTGTTCCTCGGAGAATGGTAGCTTTTGGATTACTTTAATCTGCTTTGAGCTCACTTCGATTCCCCTTTGAGTGACTATGTAGCCGAGAAATTCTCCCGAGGTTACTCCGAAGGTCCAATTTGTCGTGTTAAGCTTCATCTAATACTCGTTCAAGGTTTGGAAACATCGTGCTAGATGTTTGACGTGATCTTCTGCTTTAAGAGATTTGACTAGCATGTCATCAATGTAAACTTCCATTGTTTGTCCGAGTTGATCGACAAACATCTTGTTGACAAATCTCTGGTAAGTCGCTCTAACATTCTTTAAACGGTATATGCATTACTTTATAGCAGTAAGTTTCTCATTCTGTGATGAACGAAATTTTCTCCATGTCGTCCGGGTGCATCTGAATTTGACCCCGAGAAGGTGTCCATAAATGAAAAGAGTTTGTTTCCAGCAGTTACCTCGATAATTCTGTCAATATTTGGCAGTGGGAAACTATCCTTTGGACAAGCTTTGTTTAGGTCGGTGAAGTCCACACATACTCGCCACTTTCTGTTCTTCTTGGGAGCGACTACCGGGTTAGCTAACTATTCTGGATATTGGACTTCAATGATTGATCTGGTTTCGGTTAGCTTTCTGACCTCGTCAATTACAGCCTTTGTTCATTTTGGCCCTAGCTTTCTTTGTTTCTAGTTGATGGGTTTTAAGTGAAATCAACGTTCAATTTGTGGCTTGCAATCATTGGATTGATTCCGGACATATCTTAGTTGTCCATGCGAATGTCGGATTATTCTAGAAGTTGAATCAATTTATCTCGGATTGTCTTACTCAAGTTGACCTCAATGCTGACGAATTTAGATGGGTCTGTTAGGTCGATATTGTCGAGTTCGACGCTATATTGGTTTGGTTTTTCTGGAACGGGAGGTTCGATCAATGATTTGGTTTTCACAGTTGCCATGGTCATGCAGGATTTATTCTGTAACTATAGCTCGGCGATAAAACATATTCGATACATCTTTTGATCTCCTCGAAGCGTGTAAACTCCTTCGCTTGTCAGGATCTTCACACACTGATAGTAGCTTGAAGGAATCGCTTTCATCGTATGAATCCAAGGTGTCCCAAGGATCATATTATAGATTGGTTGTTTATCTACTACCAAGAACTTGATCCATCTCGTAATTCTAATGACTCGAACAACTAACTTGATGGTTTCGATTGGATGTTTCGTACTCCCGTCGCATGCGGTCATCGTTCTTTCCACTAATTTGAGTCATGCGTCTGGTAAAGCCATCTTTTCAAACGTCTCTTTAAAGATTAGATCTACCAAAATGCCTGTATCGATGAGCATACAAGAGACTTCGCAGTCGGCTACTCGTAATTTTACGACTAGTGGGTCGTTTTGCGGGAAGCTTACTCCTTCAACATCCTTAGTGGTGAATGTAACTTTCGAGTTAACCGGTCCTAAGCTTTCTTCGACTGGATCAAGGTTGACTGCTACTACAACTTTCAATTTTTACCTCTTGATCTTATAGTGTCGACACATAATTGTAATCCTCCCATGATTACATTGACGTCCACTCTTGGGGATCCTGATTCTTTGGTCTCCCCATCTTGTTTTTGCTGTTTTAATTTTTTTTTAACACTTCCGTCTTGGTTTGCCGCTTTGTAAGCTACTTCTCGTAACTCAGCTTCTTTTCGTTTTTGTGCTTTGAACTTTTGAGTTTCTTTTTTTGAGAGATTAATCTCTCACTTGATGAACTTCTCGGCAAGTAGTTCTTGCAGCTGTTTGCACTTCGAAGTGGAATTACCGGTCCTATTGTGAAAGGCACAATATTCACTTTGGTTGTAAGTGTTGTTGAACGACTTTTTACGAGCTGGGCTTTCAGTTACTTGAAAATTTGTTGCCAAGATCGCTTTTCCCCTGTAATTATGTTGTCTGGGCTCATGATATTCTTCTTTCGACTCCTTAGCTCCAGAGTCTCGATGAATTTTCTATGTTCTGGCGAGGATTTGCTTCTCCTCTACGTAGTCGGCATGCCTTGCTGCTCTACAAAGAGCATCCGAGATCGTACTGTGCCGATTTACGAAAAGATCTTTTCTCAAGGCCTCATCAGTAACTATTCTGGTTCTTTAGGCCTCAATAGCCATGTCGTCACTGACTTTTGCTTTAGTCAGGATTTTCTTAAATAGCTCGAGATACGACTTTAGGGATTCGTCAAACCCTTGATTCAAGGGATTCGTCCCATTCATCATGACGTTGAAAGCACTCATGAATTCAATCAGATCAGTAGTCCTGTCGTATGTAGGGCACCTTATTCTTGGCCCCCGGTTTACTGAGACCTTTTTTAGTCTTGGCGCGAAGGGCAAGTTTTGAGCTTGAGCTAAAATTTGCCCAATCTCTGGGGTCAAGTTTGTAGCTTGATGGAACTGAGACAACATGTCCTCCATCATGATGTATACGACTGTTGCGTCCATTGTAGTCGGTGTTTGTTGTCTCGACGCGTTTGGCGTTGTATTCTGTCCTGGTCTCGTCACGTTGGTTGGTTGTGGACTCGGTACTGCTCCGAATAAATTTCTTTGGACGCTAGCCAATACTTCACCATCTGGCCTGTTGTTTTATGTAGACGGGAGGCTACTCTCGTTTAGACAAGACTCAATCCTGTCGAATCTCTCCGATTTTCTTTGATAAAAAGCCTCAAATTGTGCTATCATGTTGCGCACCAAATTTTCGATTGAAAGTGGTCCTTGAGGCGGACTGGGGAGGGCAACAACTACTTAAGGGTTTTCTCGATTCTCCTCCTGAGTTTGAACAGAGTTCAAGGATGATATGAGAGTTGGATCAGTGTTTTCTTTGAGGTTATGGTCCCTCTTTTTCGGTGAGTTGATGGTTACTTCGTCTTCCACCATCCTTTGTTTTGCGTGTAATCCTTGTTCTTGTGTAAGGAATTCCTTTGATGTCTTCCCTACAGACGGCGCCAACTGTTCGAACTGGGTCTAGCACAAGGAGCTAGATCAACGATTTTGATTAAAAGAGGAAAGTTTGGGCAAGAGTTCTTTTAGAGCTTTTGGAGAAAAAGAAGTGTATTGCAAATAGGATGATTGCCGAATACAGTTTATTGCTTAATGTATGGTGTCAAAAAGTGGATGCCTTGTTTGAAGGACCTGCTCCTCTATTTATAGACCATAGAGGCGGTTACAAAGTAGATTGAATAAAGGAAAATATACAAATTTCTAGATAAGATCGTATCTAGAAGATTCTTGCTAGATTTTCGGAAATTTTCCATGTCGGAATAGGAAAATTTCCATTTCTTTGCTTGCTGACGTGTCGTCCAACTTCCTTCAAGTTTCAGCGCACTTCTGAGAACGAATTCTTCCAAGTTGAGACTTCTATAAACTTGCCGAGTTCAATACTCAGAATTTGGTCCATCGTTTTCCGTAGACCGAAGTAGGATCTCGGATCCACCTCCAACGGTTTGTAGGTTTTTGTTGTCTTCGTGGTTGGTTTATTTTCAGTTGTATGCGACGTTTGGTGTAGGTTATAACTAACACATAGTAGGTTTATTTCATTTCATATCACAAGATTAGCCTTCTTTCGTAGGTTTGGAAAGTCAATTATGTGGGTTTGTATGGTCAGTTATGTGGGTCTATAATGTTAGTTTTGTATGCTTTATATGTATGTTTTTAAGGTTGGTTATGTAGGTTTATGGTTCCTCTTATTGTGTAAGTTTGTTTTTCGTTTGATGTAAGTTTTTCTTTTATAGGTTTGTTGTTAGTGTTTTGTAGGTTTTTCTTCTACTTTGTAGGTTTTCTTCCAAGTATTGTAGGTTTTAGTACTTCTTTATTCTGGTTTTACGGATCTTGTAATGTAGGTTAAATTTGGTTATATTTAGTGTTTGCGCATTGTAGGTTTACTTTTGGACCTTCAACAACTAGTTTATTTTCCTTATTTGTAGGTTTATAATTTTTGTTTTGTAGGTTTGTCGTTGTCGACTCAGTTCACATGTTTTATAGGTTTGTTATTAGTATTTTGTAGGTTTATTACTGTAAAACATTTTTCTCTGTTGTAGGTTTTCCTTCAAGGTTTTATAGATTTTTTGTCACTATTCTTCATCTTCAACCTAACTTTTCGAAAATTTCAAAAATTTCAAAATTAACTCATTGACCTTGTAATTTTGTGTTCTAATCAAGATACTTAACCAATATTCATCATAACGCAACTCAACTCACTCAACAAAACCCTCAAATTCGAGTTATATGGAAAATATGCAATTTTGGAGTTGTGAACTTTCATGAAAATGAAGCTAATGAAATTATATCTTAGAGGAGTGATGAAGATAACTATAGAGTACCTAAAACTTTAAGAAATCCACACAAAAATACAACAAAATTTATTTTAAAAAATTTAAAGAAGAAACAAAAAAAATTTTGATTATTTAAAAAACTAAATCATAATGGCATTTTCGTAATAAACTAATAATCTTAAGAATTACATGTAATTTCCTCACTACGGTTACTGTTTTCCAGAAAACTATTCTAATAATTAAGTCATCTTTTTAGACTATTCTAATAATTATCTCTTATAAATATTATATGGGTCAATATTTTACTAAGAATGAGGTCAATTTAGGATTTTCTATAAGCTACATATATATATATATATATATATTAATTAAATGGGGTTAACTGACCCTAATACCACTGCCTCTGCCCATGCTCATGTACAATACTAAGTTTAAGACATCGTAATAAAGATCAAAGAAAAAAAGCAAATTTTGCAAGTTAATCAACAAATTAACTAGGTTTGATCACTTCAAACCAAAATAAAGGTCATAAAAACCTCCTTATATGGTTAATAATCTCTAGAGCAAAAACCAGTTTCAAAAAAAAAAAAAAAAAAA